>JAXGGA010009364.1:0-51722 GCA_038373865.1 Uloborus plumipes
AAGTGTCCCGTCCCCGTGCCATGACACCCGCGAGCTCAATGGAGATAATATTCACTTTAAGGCAGAGGTGTAATTCTTAGGGGGGAAGGAAAGTGGGGGAACGTTTGCTACAGGACTCAGCCCCTGCGTCCCCCCCCCCCCACAGCACGGACTAGACCACATCTTCGAGAGAGAACAGATTCGACCTCAATTTTAAAAGCCCTTCAAGGATCAAGTAACCTAACCAAGGAAAACACAAGAAACCCCCTCTAAGATTTATTTATTACTTCTCCTGTCCCTGTCTGAGCGAGGAGGGAGAGGGTGGGGTAGGAAAAGGGAAAGTCTCTATTGTTAAGTGGAGGGAAAATGATGGCTCCAATAACGATGCTAAAAGCACCAAAAGACCGAGACAGCTGCATGGGAAAATAACTGAGACTGTCTTTCAAGTAGATACGGAAGTTTTTGTTATTTCAGTTGAGATTGGAGAATTTAATTTTGATTTAGAAAAGTCCCGATTTTTTTTTTTTTTTTCAAAATTATTATTTTAAAATATTGGGGGTCTTCTGGTGATTTGAAAATATTGGGGGGGACATGTCCCCCTTGTCCCCCCCCCCCCCCCCCCCCCCTGCCAACGACGCCCGCATCATCACGATCAGAGCTTTTCTCCAGGTGTCGAAGGAAAGCTTCCACCATCCGAGTCAGTGCACTAAATGTGAGTGAGTTAAACCATGGTATGAGTTAAGCCATGGTATGAAGATGTGTACTCAAGGAAAGGATGCGTACAGCTGTGGAGGAGATACATGTGGTGGAAGCTTACCTTTTACGCCTGGAGAAAAGCGCTAGTTGTGATGGCGACCATCTGTACGGTGTCATATTCTAAACCAAGTAATACCATGTATGGTACGGCAAATGGCATAAATCTTTCTTTGTTTGCGATTTTTGTTTCAATAAAATTTTCAATTTGTTTCGAAGTTCCTTCACTTTCTTATCGTACAATTTATTACGCCAGATACTGTATATAAAATCAGAGTCCAGAAACTGAAAGTTCTCAGTTGACCAAAAAACGAGAAGAATATATTTACAAATTTGGTCACTCAGAAAACTTAGTTTCTTTCAGATAGTTTCTTTTTTTGTAAACTTTAATGGAATGCAAGAGATTCTTTTCAGTAAAGCATAACAGAAAAGTTTCTTTTATAGTGCCTAGATTTTACGCCTTTTGCAAATTCAAGTGACTGAGATATTAGATGATAGATTACAAAACTAGGTACGTTGCCGTACTTTCTTATTTTTTTCTTTACATTGATTTAGCAATCAGTTACGTGAAGTACTTCGAATAATCGAACTTATTACGCATTTCATTAAGATACTGAATCCCCCCCCCCCCCCATATTCTGAACACATCTAACCTTTTGTAAAATGTTCTCATATATTTTTTATCTTAAATGAATGCTTATAGTTAAAGATATAACAGTATCCCCCACCCTCTTCCCCCAAAGCGTAGAAATGTTCTTCAAGATTTTACAGGCGGAAAATTCGTTTTGAAGGAGTGAAAGCAGCGGAAACCATAGTAGTGCTTAATTCTACAAGAAACTAATTTCAGAAAATGACAAAAAGGGTAGTCTTTTTTTTTAACATTCAGAAGGTTTGATTTGATCAAAAAAGCAATATTTTTTAAAATGTCAACTACTTTTCTCTCCCTATTTACCCCAGTACCAAATTTTTGTTAAAAATATACAGCGAAAAAAAAAATTTACTAAATTTTTCAGGCGCATTTTCTATTGTCAATAAATGAAATATTTTTGCAGAGACATAAAAAATATATCTGCTTCCATTAGTTTCAAGAGCATCTTTTGGGTTGGAATTTCGTGTTTTTCATCATTTTTGCCCCAACCTTCCGATTCAATCCATCACGTCATTTAAAAAAATGTGGTATCTCTGACGATAATACGATAATGAAAACTTACTTTTTCCACTGAATGAGAATTTCCTCCGAGACTTTCTTCAGATTCATTCATAAGAAAATAAATGTTATTCATTTAGTTACTCGAACTTCTGTAGGAAAATTGCAGAACTGCAAAAGGTCCTTGAGGCATAAAAACGCTACTTCTTGGAACCGTTAAAATAACGGTAGATCCTAATTGTTTTAATATTACAAGGATATGTTTCTTTTTTTTTTTTTTGGCATGGGATAAAAGCCACGCTATGTTTAGGAAAAAATTAGGTCCGAGTTTCGCTCTAAGGTAATCAGTTTTAACTTTTCTGAAAAATTATGGGGCCAAAATTATTTTAAATTAATGCATTAATTACAATTATTTTCTTTTTTTCTGGATTTAATTACATTAACTCCTGAGCTCGCATTTGATTAAAATATCCACAGCACAAAGTTTTACTATGTCATTGAGTATTGCGCTTAATTAAAACATGAGAGCAATTCTCGACATCCTTATAGTGTTTGGTCAAGTACGAGCGATATTACTTGGCCTGATTTGAATACATCTGAGTCAGCCAAGTGAAAATAATATAAATAATGTCGCAACTCGTGATGTATATTTTTAAAATAAATTTTGATTGGTTTTTCATTTAGTTGAGTCTAATCAGGTTTCCATGATTTAATTCGGATTCATAAGAAATTTTGAAGGTTTTTGATTTATTTTATTATTTTTTTAATGGAAAAAAAGAATATTAGATGTCCCAACTTCAAACCAGTAGATGTTAAAGCGTGATTTTAGATCGTGCTGAAATGCATAGCTCTTTGTTCATAGTTTTTTTCACTAAGACTTTAATGAAATAATAAAATTTGAGCAAAAAGCCTTCACTTACTTTTTTTCCACAACACATTCATATCGACAACAAATTTAAAAAGTTAAATAACAAAAAAATAATTGGTGGATGCACACTTTATTTGATTTATTTTAAATTGTAACAGGATGGACAACAACTAAACCAGTTGATTTTCCAGCTTTTAAAGAAATTTCTTGATTTTCGGTCTTGTCAGCCAATTTTCTCCAACTTTTGCAGACAAAAATTTAATAAGACTTTCTTCACAATAAACAAGTTTGGGATCATGCAAGAAACTAAAAGTAATTTTTACTTTCAAATCCTTTTTGACGCACAAAAGTTCTTACAAGAGAAACTATTTTAAAGAAAAGTCAATCATTAACGTTTCATCTTTTTCTTACAAAGTTTTGCAAAACAGAAGTTTAAATACAAAACAATTTTTCTAACGCTAAATTAAATAGTTACAAATCATTTCACACATATTTCTAACTGTACTCCAGTACATTTTCATAAATCCATCATCATGCATTCAAAAGAAAAAAATGATAAATGAAGAAAAGAAGAAGAAAAAAAAACTTCAAAAGCAGCAAACCATTTATATTTGGGAAAATTTCAAATGATTTCATACCGCGTAACATCTGGTAGAAAATCTTAGGTAAAACCTAGTTTCATTTTGCACTCTGATTTTTCGAAGCCGCGATATCTATGAGCTTAGCCATAAGCAAAGTAAAAAATCATAATTTTTTTGAAAAAAAAAATCGTTCTTTTTTTAATTTGAACCAGCTTTATTTTTTATTTGAATCGGATTTTTAAAATTTTTTAGAAGACTCCTCCTGGTGGTGGTGTGTCAATGTCCTCCACACACTTCTACACACACATGTTACGCCAGCACACACACACACACACACACACCTAGCCCAATTCGTGATTGCAAAAAACATCATTTGAATTCAAGATGTCATAAGTTAAATTAACTTTTTCTTTCTTTAAGTTTTAATTGATTTCACATGGAATAATAAACATGCTTTGAGAAAAACCTGGCTTCAGAAAGCCGTTCTCTCAGCAGACAAGATAAAGGTGTATGGTTAAAAGTTGCTATAACCCCGTTTTTAACCAATTTTGACAGCAATTTGTGAAAAATCTACCACGCACTGGGCTTTTGTTATACAATTTAACTGTTCTACCCAAAAGTTGATCAAGTTCATCAAATTCCAGTCCAGTAATCCTCCTGTTGCAGACAATAAAAGAAAACTTGATGATTTGGTCTTAAGTCACAACATGAAAAGAGATGCCTTTACAAAACTGGACATTGGCAGAACCATGTGACTTTGGGAGTTATAATTTGGCATTGCTTCATGAAAGTCTTTTCATGAAATCATGCCAAATTACAGATTCGATGTTATACCAAGGCTTCACTAGATAGCGTTTTATACAGGCTGTATCATTACTCAAAACATCAATGTTGAAGATTTGCCCGCTAGAGAGCGCTGAACAATCACCACACAAATGTTTGTTGACATTTACTGGCATATTGTTTCTGCTGTAAAAAGTGATGTTTATCCTGTCTTTAAGGGTTAAAATATATTGATATAGTTAACTGAAGTGGAGTACAGAGTGAATTGATGCCGAAGGCCTTATTAGTACTGCTTTTTAGGGGAAATAAATTCCCTTTTCAGGTAAAGTTGGTCACAACTCATGATTCAGTCATATGACATTCATTCATCTGTTTACTTTCTTCGAAATTAGCAACATATAGCAATAGCGTCCAATTTTGACATTTCTGCATTAATATAATATACGCTTAAATTCGCAGACGATAAATAAAAAATATAACAATGAAATAATATTGTTCTATTTACTATTTTGTTTCATTATTGTTGCTCACACGATCTTAATTCCTACGCAAAAGGTCAGATGTTCATTTTGATAGCGTTGACGCATCAAAGCGATAAATGGCGAATCTATTCGTCAAGACATTTCATTTTGATGCCCCAGAATGAAATGTACTGTAATGAAGCAATGGTGCTCAACGGAAAGGCGATTGACAACAAAACATATTAATTTTTTTAGTAACAACGAAATGAGCGTATATAATCGCTTGGTACTAAAAAGCAATACAAGTACGAAAAAATATAAACAAAACTACAATATTGCGATGACCAACTGTATCATGGCGAACTATGGACTGAATTTTAAAAAGTTCTATGGCAACCCGTTGGTAGTATTGGCTCGCTTAGCGAATAGATTCGCCATTTATCGCTCTGCGGTGCCAGTGTCGTTTCATAGTTAATTAATAATTAGAATCAATTCAAATGAAAAATAATTCACTAACTAATTAAAACAAGCCGTTAAAATGCAGAATAAACCAACAAAAATAAGCTACAGTGAAACTTCGATAAGTCGAACTTCGATGAGCCGAAAACTGCGATAAGCCGTAGTGAATATGTATTCCCGTCTCGCTGAATGGAGAATTAATGTTATTTATTTTCGATGTGTCGAATTTCTTTAAGTCGAAATATTCGATAAGCCGAATTTTATCCCATGATAATCATTGAATTTTCCTAAGTCGAAATAGTTTTTTCGTGGACAAATACGTAGTGAGAAAAGAAAAAAAAAAAGCCGGCGCCACTGCAAGGCATCAAAAGGCGTCTAGACTGAATATCTGGAGCCAAAGTTTTGTCATAACTGTGCAGGAAACCAAAGACAACTTAGTTGAGTCCTAAAATAGGATGAAAAAAATAGGGGGGGGGGCGTATATTCAGGAGTATGGAATGATTCCGCTTTTGTCGAAAAGGTAGGGGGGTTGTTGCGGAGTTGGCTACTCGTCGGAAGGATTACTTTCGTGATTTTACGGTATTCTACAAAGCTGCTGGTCTTTGCAAAACTCGCTTTTTCATTTTTGTTGTAATAGAAAGTGACTGTTTTGTAGCGTTGATTCATTCATCGCAGAATATTTTGGACAGAACTTTCAAAATGGCTAAAAGAAAGCATAAATTTTTAAATTTGCAACAAAAAGTTCAATTAATCAAAGATGTCGAGTCTGGCGTAAGCAAGAAGAAGGAAATTTCTTTGAAGTTCGAAATGTTTACCTGCAAGCCGTTGATGATGAAAAATTTAACGCAAAAAGCAAACGCCTCAAGAACGGAAGATATCCAGAACTTGAGGAAGCCTTAGTAAAGTGGATGCAAGTAACCAGAGAACAAAATGTACCGTTATCGGGACCAATCATTCGCGCAAAAGCAGAAGTTTTTGCAAAAAATATCGGCATTGCAAAGTTCGAAGCTAGCGTGGGATGGTTAGACAAATTCAAAACTCGGCACAACATTGTTTACCGAACCATTTGTGGCGAAAGCGCACTAGTGAATGAAAACATTTGCAAAAATTGGAAAGAAAATGTGTGATATCTTTAATGCAGATGAGACAGGACTTTTCTTCAAATGTCACCCGGACTAAACTCTTACACTGAAAGATAATACATGTAAGAGTGGAAAGCGAAGTCAGGAGCGCGTAACTGTCATGGTTGCAAGCAATATGTCAGGAACTGAGAAGCTTCCTTTGCTTGTTATTGGGAAGGCTAAGAAGCCAAGATGTTTTAGTAATATAAAATCTTTGCCAGTTGATTACACCAGCAATAGTAAAGCCTGGATGTCCGCAGAGTTGTTCAAACCTTGGCTTAAAAAAGTAGATAGGAAATTTGCCTCAGCTGGAAGAAAAATTGTGCTGGTTGTTGATAATTGCCCGGCACATCCCAAGACCCTGGCAGAGAACTTAACAGCAATTAAACTGGAGTTTCTTCCCCCGAACACAACTTCTATCACGCAGCCTATGGACCAAGGCGTCATAAAAAATTTAAAGGTTCACCATAGAAAGCGTGTGTTATTGAAATTACTACAGTGTATAGATGAAAAAACAGAGCTTTGCATTACTCTGCTCGACTGTCTCCGAGAGCTGCAGAAAGCATGGAGTGACGTGACCCCGCAGACAATTGCTAACTGTTTTAAAAAGACTGGTTTCATAAAAGATGCTTTGTCTTTAGATCCAGATAATGAAAATCAAAAAAACAACAATATGGGGGAGTTAAATTTACAAAATGAGTGGGAGGTTTTACAAAAGAAAATAAACATTTCTTCCAATACAGACTTTATGGATTTTGAAGAAGTCGATGACGCGGTACTAGTGACAGAGTACCCTACCGATGAAGAAATTTTAGCAAGCGTAAGAGATAATAGCGAACAAGATTCCGGTGATGAAGATATAGAGGAAATTGAGCAGGTAATCAAATTACCTACAATCCAAGATGCAAGAGAAGCAGCAGATTTACTGCGTGTTTTTGTAGAATCCCGACCTAATGTTCCCGACTCTATCTTTGATGCTTTAAAAATATCTGAAGACTATTTGTTGAAAGAACAAGTTTTTTTCTCAAAAACAATGTTTATTTACAGATTTTTTAAAAAAAATAATGCAGATATTCTTGGTGAGTCAAAATTGTTATATTATGCATAAAAATTAGAATTTGTTTTCCAAACTACAAAAACTTTTGAATTTAATTACATTATACGTTAATTATTCCAATTATACATATAATATCTTTGGTACATTATTATGTCACTTTTTATCACATTATCAATTTATTGAACATTAATGGTAGTATTTTCGTTTATTCTATGGTTTTCCTGTCCTTTTCGATAACTCGAATTCTTTTTGCTCTCCCTGCAACTTCGACTTATCGAAGTTTCACTGTATTAAATAACGTTAAAATGTACTAAAACAGAATTGAATGCCAAATTGTAAAATTGTTGCCAACAAATTAACTTTTAATTTTCTTTTATTATCTGATTTGTATATAATGTTAGCCATACCATAAAATTCGTACCATACCATAAAATTTGATAGACGTTGCTGGACAATTACCACTGTTTTTATCCCAAGGATTTTGATCAAATGAAACAGCCTGTATAAGACGCTATCTAGTGAAGCCTTGGTTATACACATCGAATAAAAGTTCCACGAAAACTACTAAATATGGTCGAGTAGAGACTTCTTGGTCATTTGACATGGAATGACCCTTTGACAAAGCAATTCTGCACATGGTTATTTTACATTATTGATTAAAAAATTTAAAAGGTAAAGCTCCACTACAAAGCTTTGTGTTTACCTGGCATGGCACCTTCTTACTTTTCATTTCCTCTGGTGAAACTGCTTCTTGTTGGTTGTTGCTTTGAGTCAGATGGTCAAAGAAAAAAAAACTAATACAAACCCTGAAGATATTTTTCCGAAATGACATTGAGGCATATTTGAGTCAGAAAGAACATTAGAGGAAAGGTAATGCAATTGGAGATTTTTAAAGCAGGGAAGTCACACGGCCCAGTGGCATCAACAAGATTGGCTCAGTGGGAGGGGGGGGGAAGATGTTTACATAAAAGACTAAAACATTGCTTCATCATATCACTCGGTATCCTCAAGAATTATGCATAAGTATTATGATTAAAATATTCTTTTGATTAAGGGACAAGAAATAAAATGTTTTTTGCTAACAATAGTGTTGATTCAAATTTGAACAGAGAGACAGAATTCTTTTAACCATTAGAACCCAAACCTATTTTTTGTTTTACTACTTCAGTTATTTCTCTTCTACGGACTTGGCTTTCTCTAAATTGATATCAGAGCATCGCCATTTAGATGTTGACTAGTTCTTACAATACCTGTTCGTTTAAAGCTATGAAAATGTCCCTTCAACAACTGGCATGTATCCTGGGAGAATGACCATTATCAAGAGAAGATATAATATAGAATACAGCTTTCCCGAAATTTTATAAAGTTTCCCACAGAACAGCTTGAAAGTATGTATGATTTCAACCATTTAATCTGCCACACATCCCATTCTTCTTCCAGAATTATCTTAACCAACAGACTAGAATTAAAAGAGCAAGTGGATAAAGGTGATATGTGACATTTGAATTTTGCTGATTTACACAAATACAAATTAGTGTGTGCTCAATTGTGTTAACTCACAAACACAATTGAAGAGGAAAGTGAATAAAGGTGATATGTGAAATTTTTTTTAAATTTCTAGAAAAAGCTTTCAGAAAAAATATTACCTTATTACCTTCATCCATGGTAAAAATTTAAGTTTTCATAAATTGTCAATCACCTTTATCCACTTGCCCCTTCAATTGTAACTGCTGGTTTCAATTCAGAAGACATAGACATTAGGTTCCAAGGTTTTTGCCCAAAAATTTTTAAAAACAGATGCCTTGAACATGTTGTGCTGTATGAAGAGAAGAGGGCCAGGTGTGGGTGGATGAGAACCACACTTGAAGGGAATATCAAAATTAACACCAAAAGTTGCAATTTTTGGTGATGTTAGTATAAAGGGATGATTGAGGTGTCATCAAGAACATTTTCTAAATTGCAGTCAATTTTAGACTTTTTAACACCAGGGATTCAGAGCACTTTCCAGAAATTTTTGGCATTTGCATTTAGAAGAATCAAGGTTAGGAGGGCGTCTTCAAAAAATTTGAAATAGAAATTTGAAAAAGCAATTTTCAATAAATATATAAGTCCAAAAGAGAAACAAATTTGTTAAATTACTTAACAGCTTGCCTGATTATCCCGAGTTATCTCAGGCTCGTATGAGTTGCAGGTAATTATTATCCTGAGAAAACTCGGGTGAAACTAATTGATTTTACGCCTATAAATAATTAAAAATTCAACTTGAAACCTACATATTTTATTTGTATTGCTTCATTTTCTTGTATTTCAAAATTAAATTTAAAAAAAATGTGTTTTTTTTTTTTTTTTGCAATTTTTTCCAAAAAAAATTTGTAAAGGAAGTGGTTAATGTGGCATCCCTCTTTCTGCTGCACACTAATTTTAAAGTAACGTTATGCATATTATGGTATAAAAAGTTTTTTTTTTTTTTTTTTTTTTTATGTCCATCAAGATTGATATTGAACCAAGTCAAACTGGTCTGTATTCAGGAATCAATCCAGGATAGTTAGCCCTGGTCCTGTTTTTGGAATTTTATGAAAAATAGTTTGGAGTTTTCTGAAAACTGAAATGAATTTTTGCGAAAAATAATGTTGTCAAAAACTATGGACACGTTTTGACAAAACGCACATCATTCTCCCAAAAACTATATTTAAAATTATAGTATTAGAATATAAAAAACTTAACATAAAACAAAAAAGTGCCTCTTCATTACATTACATTCATTACTATAATTACTTATTATTTTTTTAGATTAAAAATAAAGCACTCTTCAAATATATTAGAATGGCTAAGTCTTGTTAATAATCTTGAAGAAACAAAATTCAAATGATTTTACTTCAATAATCACTGGTTTATTGAATCAGAGGTTAATTTAATCAAACACTTTGATGCATCAAACCGTCAAAAACAGAACAATATCCAGCTTTATTGATTTAGCCACTTTATTGAACCAAAACTGTTCAGAACAAACATGATTCATACAAGTGGAGGCCACTCTACTAATAACTGAAATTCTAACAATAGAAATGTATCAGATCAAGGTATATAATTTAGTTGACTAAGTAAAACTTTCAACTTGTCATCTTTGAGTCTCAGAATTTTTGTGATGGGTCTATTTTTGAAATTTGAACTTTTGTGAAGAGACTGCTGATGAACCTAATTTCTCTCTAGATAAATCCTTTGTGTTAGATATAATTTTGGATTTTTAAATAAATACTAAATAAGTATTGCTTTAAAAAAGTATTGCAGAACAGCCTTCTTCTTAAAAGAGTTCTGCAATGTCGTACAAGCATGGTTCAGCACCACTACACCTTCGTCTCTGTCTTTAAATAGCTTTGTAACTGAACAGCAATCAAATGCTAATAACAGCAACAATTAAATGTCTTATGAGTGAGTATAATATTTATAATCGTTTCATCCACCATGATTTTTTTATTGTTTTACAGATTAAGTTAAGTCTAATTCAACATTCCATTTAAAGCATGGAAATAGGATTCAAGCACATTTTGATAATAAGAAATAAAAATTAATTATACAAAATATTGATAGGAGCTAATATTAATGAATCAATTAGGAAAAAAAATTAATCTTTTCTAATAAAAATGCAAAAGTAAAAATCAATAGGGGAAACAAAAACATTACAAGAGAAACTTCCATCATCAGTATCAGTGAAAAATCTAAATTCCTCTTTCAAAAATAATTTATTACTTTTCACAAGTCAACAAAACATAAAATATAACAAATAATGTATTTTAAATACATTGTTATGAAGCCAAATGAGTGAAAAGGAATTTATGAATATTTACAAATTTTAAAACTAGTAAATAAGCATATCAATTTGGCTTTGGACGTCCACCAGGTCTATTGTGTCCAGGACCTCTATTTGGACCACCACCTCTTCCACCGCCTCGTGCTCCAAATGTACCTAAAATTGAAGCAAACATTTTTATTTAAAGGACCAAATTTTAAACCTAAAACGGTTGTTGTATTATACACAGACCTGCAATGAAAAAAAAATACAAGAGAAGTAATGGCTGAATTTTAGGAACTTCTCGGTGCTGATTTCAGGAAAATTAATTAAAAGATTCCATTAGGATTTTTTGTAAAATTGAATTTTATTTTTGAAGAAATCTCCCATAAAAAAGTATGCTCTAAAACAATTTATCTGAAAAAGTGATTTTTTTTTCATTTAAAAATATAGAAAGTACCTAATTCTTGGCGATACATGTACATTATTTTTGTTGGTTTAAATAGAAGAAAAAGAATAAAAACTGCCAAATTTTACTCATCGAGCAAAAAATTGCAATATTTCAGGGATAAAATTTAAAAAAAAAAAAAGTTTGGGAGAACAAAGTATTGATGAAGATTGCTTATTAAATTTCATCATGGTAAAAAAATGGAAATGAAAAAATTTTGATCCGAGTTACAAGGGAAGAAAAAAAAAACTATCACCTATGAGCGATGTTAGTAACGAATTTATGTAGTCAAATGGGCATATTCTTGCACTTAAACTAATGAGTAACTTAATTTTATCTTGAAACATATGTTCCACTTTATCATTTTCAAATGCATCTTTAGTGGTTCCTTTTTATTTTTCATTTATGCTTCTAAAAATCTTCCTTTCTAACATATTTATGGTTAATCGTTATCATTGAAATTTGTCCCTTGTTTGTTTTCTGATCACATATACTCTTAGATATCTAAGAACAAAACAAACTAAAAGTATTGCATTATCTGACAGTACTATTTTTTTTTTTAAATAAAAGAAAGAAAATATATACATCTACATACATGAAAAGAATCATGTCCAGAAAAGTTTCAGAAAATAAAAAGCCTAAACAGAAATTTAAAACTGAGAAATAATGACAATTACAACAATAAACCTTTAAAGACTTTTTTCTCTAGTCTATATTATCATTTCTATATGATTCCTGTCTGAAGAAAGATTTTAATTATACTTTCATTACCTACAAGAGTCAAATTGACAAAAAATGGTGGCCAAACAGGCAGATTAAATAAAATGAATGCAACAAAACCTCCATTTTAAAATAAATATAGTTAAACTTCATACTTTGATTCAAGAGTTATTTAGATGAGAAACTAGCTGTCGTGGCCGTCAAGAAACTTTCTTCTATATCTATCTTATGAATTCCGGAGTTACAAAATAAAATATGTACTGGCCGGAATAATTGGACACAGCTCCAATTTCTCAATTATCGTAATAACCCTGAAAATGCAGAATCAATGAGCGAAATTGGAAATCATTGCAACAGCCTTGTTTAGATTAATTGCAAACATTTTATTTGTTAGTAAAAAAAATTGGCAACAGTTATAAATTTCAAATAATTGAAAGTTTTCAGATGTTTTGCTAATTAAATAGCGTGAAAGCGATTTTTTAATGAATTAATTTTTCAGATTGTTGACTAAGCGCAAAAATCACCCCACAATCCCCCTGGGACGACAAGCGCCAAAATTTAATCGATGCTTGCTTTCATATTGGGTTAGTGTTATTCCAAATTTCATTCAAATCGCAGCAATATTTCCTGAGATACAGTAGGTGCAATGACAAAATAAGCACTTTTGATTGCTTTACCCCCCTTTGAGATATTGACACACAAATTGAATCAGCACCTGTACTCAGTAGGGTCTACCTATGGACCACCAATTTTCGTTTGATTCTGCCGGTTACTTCCTGAGATATAGCAATCACCCATGTGCAGAACATGTGCGATTGCTCCACCCACCTTGGAGGAATTCGCTAAACAAAGTCAGGTGCACTAGTTCATGTGGTGGTACATATGTGCCAAAATTTTTGTTCTATTTCATGCGGTAGTTTTTGCTCTAGTGCGGCCACAAAAACTGGTCACACACATACAGACTCACACACAGACATTTTCCAAAATTGGTCGAAATGGACTCAACGCACCTCAAAACGTGCAAATCCGTCAAAATTCGACATTTGAAAGTTTTCACGAATCCAATACTTTCTTGTATATATTAGATATAGAAGAAAGTAATGATGGATTCCTGAAAACTGAAATCCTTAATTTATTATTGACTAATAATATTTTTTTTAAGTGCACAAAAAAAATCTTATATACCTCTGCCTCCTCCTCTTCCTCTTTGCCCCATTCCTCCTCTTTTCATATCACCTCTTCCACGTCCTTTAGATATTGTTTCTTCTTTTACCATATCAATGACTTCATCAGGAATGCGCATATATTTTATTGTGCTACCACGGACATAGCATTCAGGCATTCTCCAAAATTTATCACCATCCTATAAGTAAAAATATTTGGAAACTAACTTTTACAATGAAACACAAACTGCAATTTTCAAATCATAGAATACTGTATGTAGTGCTGATAGATTAAAATAATTTTAGAGAAAGGAAATTTCTACGTAAAATAATGAATCAAATAAGGACGCTATTTTTTTTCTTTTATTTCATCAAATAAATTAAATAATATTTTAAATACCATCAAAAAATACATAAAAATTGGCAAGATTAGCAAAGGTACAGAAGAGAAAAATTGGTAAAGGTATCAAGTCATTAAAATTGCCATTAAAATATAAAACAAAATATGAGGAGCAAACATGATTAAGATTTAAACGTTATTTTTCTGCTTCTGTTAATGTGAGAAAGTTACTCAGGTGCCAATGTACTCTTATTAGACTTTCATACCTGTTTTTAGTACATGCAGTGAACAAAGAAGACTGATGCTTCTTTTTATACTAAAAGGAGTTTATAGAGTGCACTATTTCACTCCTCTAGTTGAGTTATTCTCAGCAACATTGCAGATAAAAATTAAAACATATTCCAAGTTGATGCAAGTGTATCATATATCTATTTTGAAATTTAAATTTCAATTCACGGGTAAGACAAAAATCTTTATACGAAAATGAGCTACTAATCTCTGATGTACGTGTAGTGTACTTTTAAATTTAATTTTCACAGGAGATGAAACACATCAAGGTAAGAAGAAAAATCTGTACCTCAGAACCAGACTAACGAAAGTCCATTTTCGTCATTTTTCAGTAGACGGGAAAAACGATGTATTCGACAATCATTTTTCCCCTCTACCGAAAAATGACGAAAATGGACTTATGTTAGTCTGGTTCTGAGGTACGGAAATATGATCATACTTTTGACATTCTAGCCTTCTGCTAAAGCTTTTTTTATCCCTCTAGCTTTAAATTTTTTGCTAAAGAACTTTTGAACTAAGCTTAAACCTGTTTCTTCTAACCTTTCCACAAATGCCTACGTCCTCGGACTACATGCCGCTCAGCAGACAATAATACATGCTATTTATTCTATGGCATTTAAAGCAAAGGACTAAATTATATTAGTCATATCACATTTAAGCAGCTTTTAAAAGCAAGGTGATATGACCAAGTGTATTTTATAACATGAAGTTTGTTTCGAGAGGAGAAGATCTTTTTTATCAAGATTACTAGATGAATGGCAATCTCTCATGAAAGTAAATTCATCAAAAATTAAGAGATCAGTATACTTATTCCAATAAATGCTACTTCAAGAATTCATAACAGGAACATTGTGATCAAAGGTGGATGCGGGGCAGGGGGCGATTGCCCCTCTCTTGTGCGAGGAGCCTTTCGCCAGCAGTTTTTTGACATTAAAGTTCTAAAAATACAATTTTATACAAGTTTTGATGAAGTTGGGGGAAAGAGTTTTGAGGCTCTCCCCCAGAAGTATTTTGAAATTGAAGTCCGAAACTTTTGGGATCAATACTTGTAAACCAGTATGGATAGTAAAAAGTAACAAAGATGAATCGGACCTCCCTTGAAAAGTTTCTGGATCCGCCCTTGACTGTGATGTATATTCTTGAGATATTTCTTTTTTAAATAGCCTGCTTGCTCTGCTTACCATATCAAGTTAAAACCGCTTTAAAATAAATATAGGAATTTAAAACCATTAATTTGATTTTGACTTTAATGATATGTTCAATATTTATGATGAAAAAAAAAAGTTCAACTAAAACTTCCATAACTGTGCCACTTACTCTTGATGTGCAGATGACTTCCCTAAGATTTATATTCATCCAGTTATCACAGTTCACCAGATGTCCATTGTAGGTTTCCCCATTCTTTAACTCAACAAGCTATCATATAACATTTCAGAGAAAATTCAAAATTAAATTTTTTATAACAATGCATAAAAACTGAAAGTTATAAACTAAAACCGACAAAATATCTTGTAAAGAATAATGATATTAAATAAAAAATAACCCTTTCATCATCCTGTAACCTGTATGTCATATAAATGGGGCTTGTAATTCATAAAAACAGAAATTTAGTTTTTAAATATCTGCATTTTTTATTCATTTTTTAACTCAATGACCCACCATATTTCATCATATAAAATATACATATCAGGCCTAAAAATAATGACAAGAACCATTTTTAAAATAGTACTACACATTCCATGGTATTAATGATTGTTTGGTTAGCCATTGGTATGGGAAGAAAATATATTCAATAGCTTAACAAATTGATTACAGGCTTTGTACTAAATGTTAGGAATAAAAATGAAGGAGTTTTTAAGGAGAGAAGTAAGCTTTTGAAGGACTACTTTTACCTCAATTTGAAACCAATTTATTTAGAATTCGCATTATTTTCACAAATTTAAAATGAATATATTTGCGGGAATGGCATTCCTCTTTATCAGCGGTCGGAAACCATACTTGACTGAAGATCTACCTTTAAGTTTAGTATATGCACCCAAGATCGACTTGGGGGTAGGGAGGAAGGATTACAGACTTAAACAGATGAAACAGATGTGTTATATGCACATTTGAATTATACTCCTGCAAACTTCAGATTGTTCTTCAACAACTCTTACAAAAAAGACTTAGATACTTATTTAGAATAGTTGCTTTGAATCGGTAAAAAATACTATGTCAAAACCAATATCCAAATATTTTAACCTGTATCATAATATTTTCAGACACATATTTATTGCTTGTTTTAAAATTGATAAAATAGTGCCTATAAAAAGCTCTGTGCGTACATAAAAAGCTTGAAAATTTTAAAATAACTTTTGAGTTAGACATCCAACCTAATTTTGTTTCAGAAATTAATTTTTATTAATTCTATTCAAGCATAAAGCAAGGTTCAAAATACTACCGCTCATAAAAACTCAATTTCAGACATCTTTGGAGCTATTAGATAGAGGGGATGTTCGGAGAAATATTATTTTTTTTAATTGGAAAGGAGAGAAAATTGATGTGCTTTAAATGTTTTATAGAGAAAGATTATGCAGTCTCAAGCTAGAAATGGAGGAGTTTTGACAGAATTAGCACCAAAAATGCAGGAGTTTGAAGGGCAGGTCAAAAGAACTTAAGAAATAAAGAAGTATTGGAGGAGTTTTTAAGGAGCATACAAACCCTGGCTTAACAAACATTTTTTTTTTTTTTGAAGTAAGGTAAGTATACATTTATAATTTTTACAAGTTGCACATTAAGTGTATACTTTTAAATTCATTTTCAACAAAATAAATAAAAGGTAAATAAAATATGAGGGTTGAAAATTACCAAAAACAAAAATTAAGTTTTTAATATTTAAAAAATAAATTGGATATATAAACTATTACAGAAATGAATGCATTTGGATTTTAAAATAAGTAAAAAGCATGTAAAAGATTAAAGGTTGGCAGTTGGGCCATTTTAAAAATGCCAAAAAACAATAGAATTTTTTTTTAAGTCTAATTATTTGCATGTTGCATCCATAGAAAATGAAAAAAAAAAATATATATATATATATATATATAGCTGATTTTTCAGTTTGGCATTAGCGTTAATTTATTCATTTAAAATCCTATTTTAACATCAGCCTGCTAAAATAAAAATAGTATATTAGTGAATTCAATCACACATACTGCAAAAAAAAAATAAAATAAATAAAAAAAAAAAATAAGGCGGAAAATCCCAGATCGGAGAAATTCTTGTGTCCAAGGGGATGAATTGAAGTGCATAAATATGTTGGTATCACAATTATTTTACACATCCGTGTTTATGTTCGACCCTGACCTGCAACTTTAGCAATCTGGGATGGTGTCAATTAACCCCCAGTTAAACCTCAATATTAGAGACTGCCAGTTACAATGGGCCACCATATAATGTTAAAAAAGGCTACAGATAAATCACTGAAAATGGCAACCTTGTTCTCAATAGTAGAAATGAGACGACTTTCTAGTTTGCTCTGGATATCTTTTAGACTATATCTAACAGATAACAATATACTTAGGTATTAAAAAAAAAAGTTGCCATATAACACACATACTGTATAAATTGTGTAAATTGTCATAGGTTGCCAGCCATGTCAATCCGTAAAAAAACTTTCGAATAACGCATTTTTGCTGAATATTCTTTATTTTGCGTAATGACGAAAAAATAAAAAATATTAAACTCAAAGAAGATGCAAAAGTTTGTTGCGCATTCACATGAAAATGCTTATATAACTACATGTTTGACGATGCAACATCAATGAAATTCTAAGTTGCCCCAAAAGTTCGTCAACAGTTAAGGAAACATGTCAAGCCGTTTTGATTCGAAGTCGGCTGACTGGTACTTTGGCCAGATCTAACTAAAAGCTTGCAGATCAATGGCAGAAAGTTTTGAAAATGTTGGCCTTTTTTTTTTTTTTTGAGAAAAAAATTTTTGTTCTTTTCGTTATTACTCGGAAAGTAAAATTTTTATTTTTTGCAAGCATTTACGAACTAGTGGGAGAACCTAATATTATTAAAATAACTACATAATATTACTAAAGTATTGCAAGCTTTACATTATCCTTTTTTCAGAGAACCTACTTTATATATGTTTCTATAATCAGAACAAAGTAATTATTCAACTACAAGACTCGCACAATCTTTTTTTTTTCCAAGATAAATTGTTTTCTAGCTGTTTGAATCCACTCTGTCATTATTTTCATCTATCTTTTTGTCCTTTGTCTGCTACAGTCAAGGACAAAATAATAAGGCCCACCACAATATTGAGCCTAAAAAAGTTTAGATTACAAAAAAAAGTTGTTCAATGCATTTATTATTACTGTTGATAAAATGCAAAAATTAAGACACTGTTGTTAATTGTTTTTAATTGTCTCTTAATGCTAAAGCGATTTGCAAATTGTTTATAAAAACGATCTTTACTAGGAGGTCAAGTTGGCCAACTCTTCAGCAAAACACATATTGTAGTAAGTACAGTTCCCCCATTAAAAAATTTCAGCAGTAGCAACTGTATCGTCCGGTTGCAAAACCGGCCAACTCCAAAATGGGTTTTAAAACCAGTCAAATCCTAACTATAATTTTGAATTTCCCCCTATGCACCTTCCCCCAGATTTTCTTATGTTGCTTTAAAACCTACTATCCTAGTGACACATTGACAAAAAAAGATTTGGATCCGATCTCAAATTCCCTAAAAAAATCGTCTCACCTGAAATATTTTCTGTTATGGAAATGGCCGGTTTTGTAACCAGACGACACCTGAAAATGCCTTAAAACAGAACAGTACAATGAGTAACACAAGCAATTTCTTATGTACTTTAGAGGAAAATAAAGAGTACAATTTGTGTGGCGGTAAAGTATAAAATATGCCTTATACAACTTGTACAAACATGCCTGGCATTTGAAGAAAAATAGCCAACTGTGACGTTATCAGACGAAAAACTGAGTGACATTGACAGTTCACACGACCTTTGACTACTATTGGTATGATATTGTTCAAGAACAGGAGGTCCTATACAAAGTATCATTTCAGAGGAATAACCATTATGTTATGGGCATGTTTTTCAGCTAGCAGAGTCATTGGCATACCTTTTGCAAAATGCAAATGCATCATCTCAGAATGATTAAAATATTCTGACCCTTAATATACTGTGTGAGGCACTATTTTTTTTATGGCGAACTGTACTTATAAAGCATTGGTTTCATCAAAGAGATTGCCAACTTGACCTGATAGTAGAATATTTTTATAAGTTTCTTGCAAGGTAATTCAACTAAAAACAGGTGTCTAACCTCTTTATATTTTATTAGAGAAGTACCAAGTAGCTTTTTGGATAAATAGCCAAGTTATTGAGTAGCATTTTGGCTGAGTACTCAGTTACCGCATACTTGATGCGACACTTTTTGCTAGTAAAATCCTTACACATTATTTTTCATTTTTATTTCTTTACCCAAAGTAGTCAGTCTTTTTCTTACTACAGTCGACACTCGTTATAACGACCACAAGTTATAAAGACCATCCTTATATAAAGACCGGTGAGAAAATCCCCAACTGTATCCCAATATACTCTATGTTCTACCTCTTATAGCGACCACTCGTTATAAAGATCGTTTTCTGTAGGACGGAGACGGTCACTATATCGAGCGTCGACTGTATTATGAAAATGAATTCATTTTGCTTATATTGCTACCTCAATACTGAAAATTTGAATATATGCAAAACTCTAGCTTGAAAAATTCACTATTTAAGTTTTCAAATGATTCAAAAAAATTTGAATATGATTGAAATATTTTTGCTATCAATTCATGAATATTTATCTTGCATATCACTTTGACTGCTCCTGGCCAAAAGTAAGTTGTTCAACCCTAATATCCAATACAAAACAGGAAGTTATACACAAATAATGCACATTCATGAATTTAGTACCGCAAAAATGACATCTAGGCGATAGCTAACTTTTATTCTATTGATTCTGTAATTTTTTCTTGCTTTTTTTTAACTTAAACAGTTGTATGTTATGAATAAAGCAATAGTAAATTCCTGAAAAAAATTGTTGTCTTGAAAAAATTTCAATTTTTACAACTGCTCGGTATTGGCTGAGTACCGAGCCCCGGCAAATTGGCCGAGTAGGACAAATACACACTCCTCCATAGGACACTATATTTTATCAACAATAATGCAAGAAAACCAAGCTTAGATAAAATTCAAGAATATATCCTTGCTCTCTTTCCGACAACGGTTTGCATGTAACACTGATTTTATACGTGCTCTATTTTTAAAATGGATTACTTCAGGGGCGAAAGGTGGAGAAATGAAGTTTTAAAGGTAACTTAGATTGCTGGAAAAAGGATCACATCGCGTTACTTTTACAGCACAATGACGGTACCTTTTTATTCCCTCCCAAAAAGTTGGGTCATGCCTACAGCTTGGGCGGGGGTCTCTCTTTCACTTAAAACATGAAAAGTTAAACCTTTGTATTACTAACAAAAATGAGTCCAATTGTAACGATGCACAGTGTAGACTGTAGAAGATATACTAACTTCGTACCACAATATTAAATCAGCTAAAAATGTCAGCCTGAAACAAAATTTAACCATAAACTGGCTGCTAAAGAAATAGGGAACATTTAAAAATATTTTTAAAAAATAACTTAGCCTACCATGGGATGATTCTGGGCAGTCCTCAATAGTGACAGAGGAAGCTGAAAAGATAGTGTCACTCATTAAATCTTCTATTCAATGACCAAAAATTAACAAATATAAAACTGAGATAGTAATTGAAATATAAACATAGATAGTTACCATTGTTATGGAATAATATTAATACAATTTACTACCGGTAAAACCTTTGTTTACTTTTAGAGTAACCGCTAGAGCCAAAAAATTTCACTTATGCGGTCGCAGTTAATGTGTATGGTGGAAAAAAAGTGTATTTATATATAACTGAGCTCATACATTAAAGAACATACAAGTGCTCAACTACCGAAAGGAAAATCTAGATTAATTGTCTATTTTTGCTTCTGAAATTTTATTACCATGCAGTAATGTGATCAGCCAGATTTTTTAAATCTGAAATGGAGTCCCCAATTTCTGAATGGGGACAAAATCTATATAGACCAAACTTAGAAACCAAAAATTAAAGAAAATCTATAAGTTTATGCAAAGTCTGAACAACTCCTACAGCTAGGTCACATGAAACACTAAAATTTCTTTTCGACTACTTCTTTTGGAACAAAAATCATACGATAAAACTTCCGCAAGAGATAACTTTTCTCTGGGAATCTTCAAGAAAACGAAATATGTTTTTAAAAAAAAGGAAAATAGATAAATCCCGGCGAGCTTCATTTTCTTACCTTTCCTCTTTGTGGTTTCTCATCCGCCCCTTCAACAAGCAATGAGGATTCATTTATGATTTTCCTCTCTTGCTATTTAAACTTCGGCCCCCCTTCGCGTGACTCAAGCAGTGGTGTTGGTAAAATTTTGGAGAGGGCCATAATGGAATGGCCTCTCCAAAATTCTACCAACACTCGGCCAAGGCCGGAATCCAAGTGAAACATGGACGATCGCAACTCACCAACGCAATCGCAAATTCCCAAATTTGGATTTAAGTGAAACTAGAGTCGCTACGATATGCTATTCTATCGTAATTCGACTTCCAGAAGCGATTGCAATTGCGATCGCCTCGAAGCAATTGTAATGGTGTTTCACTTGAATTCGGACCTTAGGCACTCCCTCCCCTCCACAAACATACATTTTTTTTTCTTTTCTTTCTTCTTTTCGTAATAGGAATTTATTGCACAGGGAGCTCTAGATATGCGTTTTTCTTGACCTTTTTTTACCCGCAGACCAGCAAAGAGGTTTTCGAAAAAAAACTTCGTGCACCAATAAGTCCCCCGCTCCTCCCTACGCAATCCTCCCCATTTTTTTTTTTTTTTTTTTGTCCTTAAAAAAAAAAAAAAAAAAAAAAAAAAACTCCCGCGCACGAACAGAAAATTAACATGTCACCCCCTCCTCGAACATTTTATTATTTATTTTTATTATTTTTTACAAATTATTGTTAATAACACTCAGCTCTCCACTCCCTTTTCGTTTCAGCTCACCCAACCTCTGCAAATTGCTTTGCAAGCTCATTTGATTTACGTGCTACTATGAGAAAGAAAAAAAAAACAAAAAAAACGCTCCACTTTCTGTAAATTAAATAGAAATTTTCAGTTAAGAACTCATTATAATTACAAAAATATTGAAATTCCTTTCCAACACAAAACAAAAAATAACTTCATAAAAACAAGCAAAAGAAAATTATTTTTATTTAAAAAAAAAAAAAAACGCATCACAGAGCGCTGCTCCTGCAGGGCCCAAACTAACTTGTACCAAATTTCAGAGCTATATATATGCTAATGAACTCCTAAGCATGTTAAAATGGCAGTTAGATAGTTTAAAATGTCGTTTTAAAATTCATGGTCTCTAGTAGAATTTTGCTTTTAGCTCCGGGCTTGAATTGAGTTGACGCAGGAAAAAAAGCTTTTTCAAATGACGTAGAATGTTAAGGAGGGCTGTTAAAAATTTCATCCTTCTAATAGGCATTACTTGTAAAATTTTAGCTTCGAACAAAATATTTAAAGGCTAAAATAAGTAATTTTTGTAATAATAAAGACATAAGTAATACACATTAGGGGAAAAGCAGTTTTCGAAAATAAATCAAAAATCCATGTAAAAAATATTGTATTTGATATTATTGCTGTTATAGTTGTTCTTTCTTTCTTCTCCCTATTTTATTTATTTATTTATTTTTTATAATGTGAACGAGCAAAAATCTCAGAGGACCGGTCAAATTTTTCTGCGGATTAGTGCCGTCCGCCGGACTACCGGTTGAGAATCGCTGCTTCTTCAATTTTTTCAAGGTGATGAAATTTTTTTTTCATCAAAAGAAAAGGGGAGGTTTGAGCTCCCTCCAGAGCTTCTTTCAAAATTGAAGCTGATGCCTCTAAACGCTAGTGGCTCGGGCTCATCTGGACAGTTTTCTGTAGCTGAAGGTTTAAATACGCCATTTTAAGCCATCGTTGGCATAGGCGGTTTAGGCTGTGCATTCTGGGGGTGCAGAAAAACAAGGGATCTGTGCATGAGGGGCGGGGGAACAAGCAGGTGTAGTTCTATGCCCTCTTTCACAAAATTTTACGAATTTAACTCAAAATTGCTGGTTTTTTTTTTTTTTTAATTTCAGAACAGATTTTACTGAAGAAGTATATGACAACAGCATGGTCTTTCTTTTTTTTTTGTTAGCCATGGTAGTTTTAAACTAATGATACGCCAATAGATACCCAATTACATAGAAAACAATTAGGGGAGACTGGGGACGGTTGTGACGCGGGGCGGTTGTGACAGTCGTCATATTAGCGAAACCATAATTAATACCTGGTTGAAGCAAAGAGAGAGAGTATCAGCATGTTTGTCTGAATGTGTGTCAAAGTATTGCGGTAGCTATCGAGCGACATTAACGCTAGCAGAGGGGTTGGTTGCTTTTTAACAGTCAAAATAAAGTTTTTTTGTTCGATGTCTTTTAGTAATTCCTGTTGAATGGGTATAGATAGAGAAATCAAAGTTTTCTCCCCGTTAGTAGTGAACCTTAATAGTGAAATGGCAGTGATTACTTTTTATGTAGTCTATTTTGTAGTGCCATAGCGATTGCTGTTTTCAAAAGTAGTGGATTGGGGTAGGTTGTGACAAATTGCGTGGGGACGGTTGTGACACGAGTAAAACATGTTTTTATCATATTTGATGCCCATAATACGCTTGGAGAAGACAGAAATAGGGCAGTGTGACCTAATGAAATATAAAGAAGCTTATAAAGAAGTGAAACTTTTTTTTTCTTTCGAACAGCTTTGGAAATGCAACGTTAATCGTAAGTCTTTGCTACGAAACATTCATTCGTAAACGCGATGGACCCGGCCGGCGCTGTCACAATGAAAACAACGTGTGCAGTGCATAGGTTATATTGCTCATAATAAAGTGGTTTTGAGCTTACATATACTCTGAAAGCAGATATGAGTGTAAAATGGCTACTGAGAACTGGTTCCGTTCCTTTATGAATAGAAATGTTTCACGTCTGTTCGTGTAGCTCATGCAACTAGCCTTTCAAGAGTAATAAGCTTCAATAAAACAAATAAATATGGAATCTTTCGTTGATACTTGATAATTGTTATGAACAGATACGGTTATGACCCACAAGATGTGCATAATGTTGCCAAAACAGACGTTACGAAATTCCAAAAACCTGATATTTTTGTAAGACTTGGTATAAGGCTACGTCAACTGAACGAGACACATTGTTAAATGCTAAACTTTCCCAGATGAAGGTTACGTTGAATTACGTTTAATATTACTTGAAATTAAAAGTGATCTAGACTGTTTTGCTGTATTTTTGAACTTGTCACAACCGACCCCAAGCACTGTCACAACCGCCCCTGGGGTGGGGTCGGTTGTGACATTTTTTCCTTTTTTGTTTAATTTGGTCCTGTGAGTTAACTATTGTACTTAGGGAGAAAATTATAGTGTTTATAAGCAGGCAAATAAACACTTTAACATAAAAACAACTTAAAACCAGCTCACAGGCATTGCTAAGGGATCTATGGGGGAGTAAATGAAAATTGTCACAACCGTACCCAGTCTCCTCTATTCTGGATTGCAGCACTGAATGATAACTGTTTACTTGCATGTAGTTGTTTATCTTTTTTTTTTTTCAAATGGATAAATATACTGTTATTCGTAATACGTAGTACAGTCCAATTTCATTCTCGCACTCGCAATGTGCTGTGATATACATGGCTCATACAATAAACTGTACATTATTGTTTTTATATATTTGACTTTCAAGTAAATTAAATTGTATGTGTCACAATGAAAGAATATATGTTATCCTCCAAACTATGTCTCCTGATGAAATAAATTTAGTTAGTTTTAATATTTTTCCAAACCCAATTAAACTTGTTGGGGGTGTGGTGCACCCCCTGGCACCCTGGCACCCTCGTAAATCCGCCTATGATCGTTTTTGACGTAAAGATAATCAGGAAGTCTCAGGAAATCTCTTCGAAAATTTTTCGACACTAAAGTATCATTTTTGACCATGTTTCGCATCATTTTAGTGCTGAGGTGAGGAGCCCCTCCGAGATTTTTTTCCAAACTGAAGTCAATTTTACCCAGGAGGTTTCGGGGGACCAGCTATCTATCATCCAGAGGTTTATGATATTTCAAGTTATTTTTGGAGACGTTCAATGAGGAAGATACCTCCGAAAATTTCGAAAATTGAAAACTTATTAAAGGCACATTTTTAGATTATCTTTGGATAAAAATATTAAAGAAAGGGCTGTGGTTTAGAAATCCTCCCCCCAAAAATGTTACAGAATTGATATCCAAAAAACACATTTAGATTGCTTAAATGCAGTGAGAGAAAAAGAGTTGGGAAAATGAGTTGGGAACTGACCCAGAAATTTTGTGATATTGAAGCTTTAGAAACGCAACTTTATATTCTATACGCAACTTATATTATTATATTAAAGGGGTAGAGGGCTCTCTCTCTTAAGTTTTTTGAAATCATCAGTCTTGAAATACATTTTAAGCTGTGTTTAGTAGTATCCTCTCCTGTCTTTTTCCTCTTCTTGAGTGAATAGGTGTTGGGGTGAAAGGTTGCTTACTTTGTGAACGAATCCTATTGCATGTGTGTTGAGCTAAAGCGGACTTCCACCTTAATGGTGCTTGTAAAAACGGAAGCCATACCAATTCTGACTTAAATCGGAAAGTTCATCTATTCCAGCTCTGGTACCCGAGTGCCTTAAGTAATATTTCTTAGTTCATTAAGCCGAAAATGATCAATGGATGGTTACCACTCAGAATTGATTTTTTGAAAAACTTGCCTTTGTGCTGTTAAGTTGTCGAAAGTTCTTAACGAGTAGATATCATGACCGGAATTATGTAGAAAATCAAAAATAGAAAACTTGCAGAGAATATGTTATTTTACTTGCTCTTCTCCTGAATGTTCTATTATTTCATTTTAATTTGAGGCAAAGTTCACATAATCAATATAGTTATCTTTGCAATAAGATGAAAATTATTTAAACTAAAGAAAAAAAAATTCCTCTTAAAATTATGAAAATATTGATGAAAATGTAGTCAAGGCTTCAGCAGACTTTCGTAATCTTTTTTGATTTAGCATTTGAAAAATTTTAACTCTCAATTTTCTTTTAGGTTAAGATTTTCAAACTCGTAAAAATTCTTTTCTACAACTGCAATTAAACGTGTCACGATTTCTTTAGTAAGCAGACATACATTTCTTTTAACTATTTCATATATAGAAATATTCTTACTGTGTGTAAAAAATAGTTATACTGGACCCTCTACACGATAAAGAATTAGTTCATTATTATGATATTTTACCCAACAATACAATATAAGTTACAAAATCATCTGTTGCTGCTTTAAAAAAACGATTACTATTGGTAGTTCCTACACATTGTTTTAACAATGAGTGAAATTGGTTTATGTGCTCGATCTTGGAAAAGTTGATTTGACACACTGGAACAGTCTTCCACCATGAGACCCTATTTTGCACTCAAAAATCTCTTCTAAAGTAAAACTAGTTTTATTTACAATTATGAATTTATCAATAGCTATAACGACTCTAATGTCCCTCTACCTTTGCCAGTGTATGCATTTGGAAATTTACGTGAGCGATAAAACTGGATCGAAAGAAAGGAGAACAAAACTTATTTGCAAACCAGAACACGAGATTGTGCATGAAACCAAAAATCAGACTATACTTTGGAAAGGTAAAACATTTGGAAATGAAGATCAAGAGAAGATATTGGAGGCATCTGATGGCCGGGCATTTGTCCCAGACATGAAAATCAATTCAACAGATAAATATAAGTGCTATTTGATTACGAATAGGTTCCACAAACTTCTGAGAAGGCGAGAAGCTCAAAATGAAGTTACAGTACAATCTTCAGCAAGTGATGGTAAGAAATGTTTGAGTTTTGATGTTCTTCTATTTGTTGGTTATCATCAAAAGAATATTAAATATGGTAGCATGTGCTTTTCCGGAGTCTTTTTCCGTAATAGGTTCATTATTTAGTGCATTTTTAATCTTGTGTCAATTATTTTCAATTCCTTTATTATCACCATGATTTGTCAAAGAAACAGAGAAACTCCTTTTTCAGCAATAACATAAACTACCTTATCTGTCTTATAGTTTCTTTAGGAAAACAAGCTATTAACCAATATTAAAAATTCCATTAAAGGGCAAAATAATTCGGCAAGTAATTAAATTAAGCCATTGAGAGTGAAATAACTCACCAAATAAAAAGCAAGCTGTTAAATAATATGAAAAACCTCATTGAAATAGTTCGTCAAACAAATTAAACATCTTTAATTTCCCATTAAAACGTAAAATATTTTGTTAAAAATATACAGGGTGTCCACTCCAATCGTGGACCAATAGCTAATTTCTAAACCGTTAGAGATACGCATATAGTTTATTTAGGAAAAAATCTCCAAATTATGAAAGGAATTTTGGGTCTATTCAATGTTTTTCAAAAAATCAAATTTTGAAAGAGTTACGAAATTTAAATTTTTATACAGCCCCCCAGTCCTATAAATCATATTTAGTAAAACATTCTTGACACTGTAACGTTTAAAACTAAAAAAAAATCACTCCTCTACCACAAAAATTGACCGAGTTATGACGTTTTGAAAAATCAAGAGTTTGCATTATTTCATGACGTCATCGAGAGATCGCTTAAGGGACCGTATGCGAAATCCTTCAAAATCTTGATTTTTCAAAACGTCATAACTCGGTCAATTTTTGTGGTAGAAGAGTGATTTTTTTTTAGTTTTAAACGTTACAGTGTCAAGAATGTTTTACTAAATATGATTTATAGGACTGGGGGGCTGTATAAAAATTTAAATTTCGTAACTCTTTCAAAATTTGATTTTTTGAAAAACATTGTATAGACCCAAAATTTCTTTCGTAATTTGGAGATTTTTTCCTAAATAAACTCTATGCTTATCTCTAACGGTTTAGAAATTAGCTATTGGTCCACGATTGGAGTGGACACCCTGTATATCTCGTTCTTAATAAAGAATAAAAGTTCCACTAAAGTGGATTGCTTGAAAAAGGAAGTCAAATTTAGATGTGACATAAACGCATTTTCCTATTTTCGCCATTAAAGAGTTATTTATACAATCTGTTCGGCACTTCTATTTCGGCGGCGCGATCTCTATCACCTGCAAGAATCACTTGGCTTTACAATGTTGTTTGTAATTGCGGAGTTAAGCAGAAATTAAACCAGACTTATGGAGCATGAGTCGAACTGTCCAACGTGTTTTACTTTACAAAGAGGAAAAAAAAAAGTTTCTTTAAGGGCCCTGCTCCACATCAGCAAAAAACTCGACCGAAACCGAAGGCAGAAACCGAAATTCCAGGTACTTTCAATAGGAACACCATTTAATCTATTTTACGTTTCTACTTTATTTTTCTGCTTTAAGTCAATGTGGAGCAGGGCCCTAAGGAAAACTAAACCGATCGCCTTTCACAAAAGTTCATAAGAGACTGAGAGCGGAATTCGGGGGAAAAAACATTACTATGGGGAAAAGTGATATGATATTATCGTTTCTGACGCGAAAAGGTTTAATATAGATAGTTCTTTTTACTTCTGGCGCAATCTCCACAAAGAAAAATACTTTTTTTTCAAAGCGTCCATTCGGATCTGGTTCCTTGATGGTCTGGGGAGGTTCCGCAAAAGACGGAACTACTTCCACAGTTTTTGTGGAAGACCGAGTGAATTCTGAGAGCAAAATTCATGTACTGGGGAATAATCTTTTACCAAATCGCACCGCTAATGACGAGCGGAGACTGTTTATATCAGCAGGATAATGCTTCGGTGCACATTTCTCAAACTTCAAAATCATGGTTTGAGGCTAATTTCGTAAAATTACTTGACTGGCAGACCAAAAGCCTCGAACTAAATTCAATGGAAAATCTGTGGGGTATTCTAGTTCATGAAGAAAACAAAAAGGCATTCAATATCGTAACAAGCAAGAGCTTATACCTTCCATCGAAAAGGTCTGAAAAAAAAAATCCAAAAATATTTTGAAGAAACTGTCAACCTCCATGACGGCAAGAATGATACAAGTAATTTAAAAGAAGGGGGGGGGATTATTGATTATTAGCAGATATGAGGCCAAAATATTTACTAATGACATATTTTTTTATTAATTATGAAAAATTCATTAATATGTTTCATTTTTAACTGTTATGAACTCCACAATGCTTCAGCATAAAAAATCATTTTATGCATCAATTTCTTTCAATTTAGTTCAAAAATAAGTTTTTTCTGGACAATTTTCAGTTGTCCTTAGAAATTTGACCACCAGTGCACTTCATTCTTCAGAAATGCAAATTGAAAAGCAAAACTTGAAAGCGTTAAACAAAAAGTTCATAATGAAACGAAAAATAAAATAGTGAATATTTGCGCTAAACTACTTTCTAAGACAAAGTATTTTTTTTTTTCTAGCTTCCATTCCAGCGGAAAATGGAATGTGTCGTCCTGGATATAGAATAGATGGAGACAGATGCTGTAAGTTTGAACACTTTTCCAACTTGAATGATGATAATTCTTGTTGCAATGAAGCGCGAGTACCCTAATGCTAATCTAATTTCTACAATCTACAGTGTTGTTGTGTTGACAATTATAAAAAAATGCCTTTTGGGTATTTAGAACCGCAAACTACTGTATATAGTTACTTTTTTTCCATTATAGAGGAACCTTGCCATTTTAGCATTTGCTGAGTTTAACATCACGAAATAGATGGCCTTTTGGGAAGGGTTTAGTCACACACATAAGTCATTATCATTTTTCTAAACATCTCCACTTTTATTATTTAAATGTGAGGTGCAAGAAATATTTTCCTGTACTTATAATAAACTGCGTTAATAAATGACCATTGGACTTTTGGGCCCTTTGAATCGATTAGTACGTACCAGGCATACCCGCTTAGTGGGTTTATCACTTCGGATGTCATACCGCGATTCTCCGATCCCAAGTCCGATGTGCTGGCTCCTAGGCTCCCTACGCCCACACTTGTTTAGAAAGTTATCCCTTACTTAAAAAAAATAATAATGATTGTATGAAAGGCAGCAATGACTTAAAAATTTTAAGATATTGATGCTAGTTCTTTAGCAAAAACCCACGTTAATATTTCTTAATAAAATTTTCATTTTCCAGCAAAAATAAATTGAATCAAAATTATTATTTAGAAAAAATCGTTTGACTGAACGCTAAATAGGTTTAAAATGTTTTTTTGCGGGCTTCTTTAGTATAAAAAATGTCAAAATGTTAATATTTATAAGCGTAACATGTCGTGTAAAAATTCGTTACGATTCAACTATTACTCCGGTTATCTGACTCATATTGTGTGTAGGACGTCAAGTGAAAATGTATGCAAAGACAAAGTACCCATCAATTTGGGTAACTAGTACATTAAACATATAAGAAGACTGAATAAGAATGTCTGAATTTTTCATAGGCCTGATGCGTGTGGTAGAAAAATTTCTACTTTCAGTGTCGTCTTCATGTTCGCTCAAACGATATTTTTTTTTCTATGCGTTTTTTAAAATTATAATGCTTTACAAGTTATAGTGCCTTACTCGGGAAGTTTTATGCTTTTTTATGCGGTCCCTATCTACGGCACAAAATCTGTACCTCAGAACCAGACTAACGTAAGTCCATTTTCGTCATTTTTCAGTAGAGGGGAAAAACGATGTATTCGACAATCGTTTTTCCCCTCTACCGAAAAATGACGAAAATGGACTTACGTTAGTCTGGTTCTGAGGTACAGAAATCAGGTTTAAGTGTATACAATGTCCGACTATGGTAAAACACGTACCGTAAAATGGGGTGTATAGGAACAGCGGGGTCAATCGGAACAAAACTTCCCAACCGTACAAAGAAATTCTTCATAAATATACTATTGGGTATTTTTCGCCATGAATTTTTTTTTAGAAAGGTAAGATCATAGGAAGTAGGAAAAAAATACTTTTGTCAATCTGGCAACGCTACTGGCTTCTAAAGAGGGCTGCACGTTGAATGCTAGAAAACATCACATTTTCATAGACTGCAAAACTTCATATGCAAGAACAAACCTTCTTATATTTAAAAACTATGAGTGGTATGTTTCAATTATACATGTATCTGAATAACAGAATACCACATTAGAATTTGCATTTTTTATAAATTGTGTCATAAAAGTGAAGAATTCTGAAAAATGTCATGGAAAAAAAATTTGCGGGGTGAATCGGAACACTTAGTTCTGTTGTTCCAATTCAAACTTATTTGAAGGAAACTGTTTGAAAAATCAAGATTCTAACCCCAATTCTTCTAATCAAGACAGGGACAAGGATTTATTACTGTTTATCCCTTCTCGTGAGCAACTAGATCTTAGAATGACAAAAGTTACAGATTTCAAAAGATTTTTTCTCCAGGAGACTTTTTTTTACTTAAAAGGGAGAAAGTCACATAGACTTTATGTAGTAAACGTCCAGCACACAGACAGTGATGAATAAGCGAAAAAATCTTTCAGGACAATCCCCGAAACCCAGAAATTTCAAAAAACTAAAGAAAAGGCAGAGTTCATCCCAGGAGATGTTATGAAAAAACTTAAACCAAGTCACAATTGCTAGTTTTAAGAACAAGTACATATTTGTGGACGACATGAGTGACTTCCATTCATGTTAAATCTTTGCATTTCAATTCAAAAGCTTTTCTTAAAATTACTTTTCATTTTTCATAAGTTCAAAATTATTTTGAATTTTCACAAACTATAAACGTTTACTGGTACTGAAATTATACATTTATTTGACAGTAATTATCTGTTCTTATTTTCCCCCATCAATATTACTCATGTTTGTGAGACCTATTACAGATTAAATTGAAAAAAATAAAAATTTTAACAAGTGTTCCGATTGACCCCTATCAGCGGGGTGATTCGGAACACCCATAATTTGCTATATATTTTAATAATAATTGCTCAAAATCTTTTGTCTTTGCTTGGAATATCAAAAGTAAAGCAAGACCGAAGTTTTTACCCAAAAAATCAAATTAAAAAAAAATCTTTTAACTGCTTTTTTTACAATCAAAGCTGAAAAGTGTTCCGATTAACCCCATTTTACGGTACGATTATTTAAATTTTTGTTTCCAGTTCCCTGTTTTCCTGGAAGTTACACGAGTGGTCAAGAGACGCAATGTTTCTTATGTCCAAAGGATTTTTATATGACGAAAGCAGCAGCCGACGCTTGTTGGCCTTGTCCAGATGGAAGGAAAACGTTAGGACCAGGAGCAGATTCTGAAGATTCTTGTGTCTGTAAGAAATATTTACTTGACTTCAAAATTAAACATTGAATTTCTCGGTTACTTTGAAATTGGCGTATCAAGTAAATTTTGCGCAGTCTCCATAGAAACCGTACGAAAGAAAACAGCTCCTTTCTCTTTTTTATGCACTGCTGTTGAGTCAATTCATTCATTTTATCTTTATCGAATTATGCTTACGCTTTCATTATCCTCATGTCTTAGTTATTTCTCAACGTTTTCTAACAAATCAACCGTAAACAAACTTTTAACCGTTTGCATTCAACCATTGTTGCATAAGCTAAGTGGGGGAAAAGTCCATAGCGCCGTAACTATGACAACCATCAGAGGAAAAGTGCGAAGAGTGGGAAATTAATTTTAGCCAAGATGTACTGTCTGTTTGCTTATTGTGCGCCTGGCAGCCGCGAGCGTTTCCATTTGAAAGAGGGGAGATAGGTTTAGGATGCGCACTTCCCGATGCTTTCAGTTTTTTTTCGCTTGCTACTTCCTCGTTGCATTCCCCCCCTATTTCGAGAAAGTCAGAAGAGACTTGGAGCTTGCGCAGATTCGACGGAGGTCTTGCGAAAAAATGTTAGACAGTAATTACAGTGAACTCTCATTTATACGACGGCCCAAGGGACCAACAGAAAAAGGCGCATAAGTGAGAGAGACGTATAAGTGAACAAGCCTATTTAAAGGACTAAAACGCAACATTGTGCCTAATGAGAGAATGAATAAGAATATTTCCATAGAAAAGGGACATATTATTACGGTTTGGCAATTACTGCGACGTAACGACAATGATATAGAGAGAACAAAAATTGTAGCATACCTAATTACAAAATTCCCTTTAAAATGAAGCATAATAGATAATTGTCCCTCTCCAAACTATAGTTCATGCAGAAAAAATGCCTACCGTGAGCAATAAAGGCGAAAGATTGAAGGGGAAATTGAAGAATGCTTAGATCTTTAAAGAAAATAAATTAAAATTTTCACAATTTAGGGAAAATTCGGCGCATAAGTGAAATATTTATGTTTAGAGCGACGCATAAACGAATGATACTATCATTATTTTGCTATGGAATGTGCTGGGACCATTTAAAATCGTCGTATAAGTGAAAAAGGCATATACATGTGAGGCGGCGTATTTGTGAGAGTTCTCTGTATTGTACACAAGAAACTTAGAATTAGTATTGCGACATCGGTGATGATGTTTTGGAAACCTCAATATTTTCGTTATAAAGTCAATGTTTTGCTTCGACATTTTAATCGATATTTTGTGTTTGATGTTTATTTTTTTGATGTCGATATTAGAGAAAAATAAAATTTTGGATGGAGAAGTAACATATGTGGGAAAGCATATTTTTCAAAATATGAATGTGCGAAATTTAATAATCGATTTTATCAATAAACATTAATTTGAAACATCAGTATTTTTACGAAAACATCAATATTTAGATTGGTTTTTAAGTTAGATTTATTTTTAGATTTATCCAGTTTGAAAATATTTCCTTTTGCGAAAACTAGTTTGTATGAATCGTTGCCTTACTCTAAGTTGCAGTACTATTCAGGCACAAAAACAACAGATGCTGCGAAGTTGTTTCCACTGACTTGCGTTCAAATTAATGTTTTCTATTTTCAATTACCAGTATTTACCTTTTATTTTTATGACACCCCAAAACTCATCCTTTTTTCACCTCTTATTAACAGGGCCGCCGTTTGAGGGGGGATACTGGACCTGTAGTACCGGGGCCCGGAGCTTTGGGGGGCACGTAAGGTTAAGAACATGTTTTCCAGTAATAGTGTCAATAATTTCATCAAAAAATAAAAGTTGTTTTTCAAAAAAAAAAAAAAAATATTGCTTTCCATTGCCGATTCTCAATATGAAACAACTGCTTGCACAAACACTAATGAATGAAACACGCTTACGCAAAGGAAAATGCACCGCTTTCCAAAAGCAACAGAAACTCGTCAAACGTAAAACCAAGTCTAAACTGTCATTGACAAATGTCTCTTGCACTTTAAGAACAAGAATCAAGTAGTCCGGGGACACTTATCTCAGACATGGAAAAGTTATCCAACTTTTTCTGTATCCAGATTCTGTATTTAAAAATATATTTTTACAAAAACTTCAAATTACAATTTTTAAATTTACATTAAAACTTAAAAATTCAGTTATAAGCAAATAAACAATACAATATTACATGTGAATGCGATTTCAAACGATTAATTTTGAAGTTTGTCGAACCAAACTTCAAAAATTGTGTTTTTCTGTTTTCAAACTTGTCGTTTCGTGAAACTAAAATCAGATGCACACTTTCGTAACTAAAAAAAATAAAAAAAATCAAAAAAAAAAAAAAATATTTTTCTCCATTTTTTTTATAATTACAAATGTGCTGAAACGAAGGCATAAAAATATGCAATTGGAGGGGGGTGGAGTGCATGGGGGGCCCGGCATTAAAATTGGTACCAGGCCCCATTTCTGGTAGCGGCGGCCATGCTTATTAATGTTATTAATTCCATTTGCACATATCTCTCTCAATGAGAACCATGTTGTAATGTTTCATTTGTGAAATGTGTTTAACTCTGCATCTGCGACCTGGATATATTTGCTGAATATTTTTACTATTCTATCTATTTACTATGAGTGAAATGTAAGTTAAGTTTTTTCTACGTCTTTTTCAATTAATCCAATTTTCCTTTCATTAGTTCTTGATGCAGAAGGTCGACCTATCAGATCATCTCAGACAACTCAATGGATTGTCATTGGAATTTGCATACTTATATTTTTAATAGGCGTTTGGTAAGTAAATTACTTTCTAACTGATTAAAAAAAATGTATTTCAATTGCAATTATCTTATTGTAGTATATTTTTAGAAGCAATATTTGTTTAGAGGTTCAAAGAAAAACATTTAGTAAAAGAAATAAAGAACGTGATAAATGCAAGTTTTCAGAACATTGAAAATACGTTAAATAAAAAATGAACAAATAAGCTTCGTGCTAAAATATAATTGAAGTTAAAAACCAACGTAAATAAAGCACAAATTTGGTGGAAAGAACAGCAAATAGCTCTTTCAAGGCTACAATGAAGCCTTTTCATGAATGCAAAAAACTTAGCAAACAACATGAAAGCTGTACTCTCACAGCAAAGCTTTTTGCACTGATGAAGAGGCTCCATTGTAGCCTTGAAATTGCTGTTTGCTGTACTCGTTTGTACACGTGATCAACGATTTTCGGCACTAGATGTGATTGATGATTTTAAAATGCATGTTTCTGAGTCCTGAAATTGAGTGAAAAAATGCTTCGAAAATTGTTCAACATGCATGCAAAAGTGTATCAATCTTCTTGAAAAACAGTTATGAAAACAATATGACCAGTTTGATCACAAATATTGTGTTTTTTCATTATGAGGCCAGAAAAATAAATAGCAACCCTCGTATCACATGGTAGTTCGTCTTTAAAAACAGGCCTTTATATATTTTCTCCAATTATAAACGATTAGTAATAACGAGATATTTATGATATGAATAAACGAAATATTTAATACAAAAATTATCTTTTGAAGGATTGTTATCGTATTCATTTTGTGGCGCTATTGCAAAAAGAAGAAACCTGTCTGGAGGCGAATAATTTGCCGTAAAGAAAGAAAAGTAAGTATATTTTGTGCTATGATAACTTAATGAGTAGATTATTCGGAATTTTTTTCAGTGGAAACTGGGAATAAATTATATTTCTAATAAGTTTTTATATTGAAGTTTTTAAAGGGAGTTAAATTAATCTTTGACAATTGAATGTCTTAATCGATAAATCGTTCAAGGAATAGTTACTGATTCCTCAGTTTTGAAATGCAGTAAATTTAAATGAAATCGTCGAAATATAGCAAATGTTTTTTTGCACTGGGATATTTGTGAACCCCTATAGAAAGTTTTCTGATCTGATTATCTGCTTTACATAACGAAATTGATTACAACTAAATATATTTGTTTGGGTTGGGGTGGGGTAAATGGGGGTGTTTTTTCATTCAAAAGTGATACTTATGGTCACTGATATTAATATAATAAGCAAAAAAAAATCAAACATGGGGTCAGAAAATACTTTTATTTTCAAAACAATTAATTTTTAATTAACTTTTTAAAATGTCCGATTTTAAAAATAACACGAGGCTTCTCATGGTGTTACGAATGAAGTAACTTTGTTGTAAAGTCGACAAATCAGGTATTTAAGATCTCTGGCCACCTGAACTGTGTAACAAAAGGAATATTCGATCCAAAACGTCTGCTCTTCTATATAGTGGCCTTGGAAAAGCCAACTTGTTCACTTATGACGTCAGCAGCAAAAATAAAACAGTGACTGAGAGTCTTGCGACGCAATTTTTATTTAAAAGAAAATCAGTTAAAATAAACGAAAAAAAGATATTTAGCCCATCTTTTCGACCGTGCTCTTTCAGAAAAAAATATTTTTGAAAAATGAGAAACAACCGAATTACAATATGAATGAATTTTATGTCTTTCTGATGATGTTCTCCACATTCATTTTTACTTCCTTTTACTTAGTAAAGGAAGTATTGTGATCGCAAAAAAAATTTACTCAAATTTGGGTCTAAATTTTGATTTTGCTCACCCCCGAATGAATGTTCAGTAACTTTTTCGACCGTCAGCACATGCATATGTACCTACCAACATGTAAATAGCCGAAACATCCTTTTCAACCATCCTCGAGTTCATTACGACGAGTTTTTCCGCGACGTCTGTATTATATACGTATGTATGTGCGTATGTATGTCGCATAACTCAAAAACTATATGACGTAGAAGCTTCTAGTTTGGTATGTAGACTCTGGGGGTGGTCTAGTTGTGCACCTTCCCTTGTGGTTGCATTCGAATGTTCCCAAGGGGGTGTTTTACCCCTTTTGGGGGGTAAAAGTGTTAATTTCAATGCAGACTCAATTGATATGAATTGGCGCTACCACTTGGCGATGTGTCGCAAGGCTTTTGATTGCCAAGTATTTGACGCCAACTTGGAGACAGTTGGCGTTAATTTTGGCGAAAAAAAATTTTTTTTTTGAATTTGGGTTCAATTTGGCGCTATTGGCGATATTTTGCGAAAAATTCACTGAATGATATTAAAATTGGCAATATTTAGAAAATTAACCATTGTAAAACATTTTTTTGCATTGTTTTGTGGCAGATTAGGGGTGTAAATATTTGAATTGTTACCTTGCTCACTTCAAGCACTTTTTTTAACACCTAAGGCAACTACTAACAAATTTACACGTAAAAAGAAGTTGTGTGGGGTCCATACCAGATTTTTGCTCTAGCATCTTTTCTATAAAGCAAATATTTAAGAAAAATCTTTCTCAAATGTGCCATAAATGAAGACCATAAAGACTGATATAAATTAGATTCATTGAGCAACAAAACAGTTATAAAGCAGTAAGTTACCACCTCTAAGCCCGGGCTAAGGCAGAAACATGCAAAAAACCACTTACTCGGTTATCCCATCCAGCTTCAGTTTCGTGCTTATTGGCACTCGTCAGCGTGGAATGGGCTTAACCGAGCTGGAAGCAGAAATCTTGTAAAAGAAGCAAACTGCTAAAAACGCGAGTTTTGTCCAAAAATATACGACTTGTACTGTACCATTTTGCGGTCTTCCGCAGGTGCTCTTTTTTCATATTAGCTACCAGTTTTTTTGGCTCTCTTTTGCTTCTTGCAAGAAGATTTCTGTCTCCGGCTCGGTTAATCCTATTCCAGGCTGACGAGTGCAACAAAATAGTTATTTGATTATTTATATATTTTTATAAAATACTATTAAATAAAAGGATTTTTTTTTCTTTTGAAGTCTGACAGTGGAGTCGGAACACCTCTGTTGGGAAAATCTAGCAAAGACAATGAATATACTGGGGATGGCGACCAATATACTCACCCTAGCGTCGAAGATCATGTATACGAAGAAATTGAAGATCCTGACGACGGCTATGAAGTGCCAATAAAACCATTTGAAGAACCGATATATGAAGAGATTGAAGAACACTATTACGATCATGTGCCGTCAGAAATGGTAATTTTTTTCTTAATGCTTACATGGGTTTGAAATGTTAAAAGACGAAATCTACAAGACTTTTACGATGCAACAAAGTGCTGCACATTCTGGTTTAATATTTAGATTTGCTGACTGACAGCGGAAGAGATGGAAAGGTAAGCATCTGGTTTATCGAATGAAAGGGACGCATTTGTTAGTTTTTGGGGAAACCCGCTTTTGCAAATGCGTGTTAACCGACAAATTAAGCTGCGTCATATTGAAATAAATGAGACCGCACATTATTTTTTCTAATTTCCCCTCTTACAGATATACTCATCTCAGCTGGATGCCTGCCAATTTCACAGCAACCGTGGGCGGACAGTACATGAATGATGTAACTAATTTTTTGGATGGCTTTTCATCCTAAAGCTCACTTTTCATCGCATTGAAAAAGGGGTTTCTTGTAGCCCCAAAACACGTGTCTGCAGATTTTGTCCCTTATTAAGTTGATTAATTGATTTTGATTTTTCAGCTCAAAGGTATCTATTCATTTTCTACATGACTAAATGTTTTGAACACTAGTATATCTGATCCTAAGCGTCAGTGTCTTTTATCTAACAAAGTGAAGAAGCCCTGTAGTTTTCAGAATGTGATTTTATGCGCAAGCAATTTGATTTTCATTTATAAGTAAAAAATAGTTATGGAGCAATGTTCCATGAGACTCCATACAAAATTTTCCGACTTAGAACTCATAAAAGGATTATTGATTGTACTATGAGACTATGGCTTGATTACACCCTTTTGGAGGGCTACAATAACACAACTACAAATGAAAAATCGTTCTGATCCCTTTCCGAGGAATTCAGAAAAATCAGGAGGATTTACCGCTAAAAGTCAGTAACCTTCCTGAAAAATTCAGAAACCTTCCCTATGAAAGACAGTTGCATAATGGAAGTAAATCGGAAACGTTTTCAGTGCTGTTTTAATTAATATCCCTTCGCTTATAAAAGAAAAGAAAGAGAGAGATAGAGGTTTGACAGTCATAGATAAGAAATGTTTAAGTCTTCAGAAATTTAATAATGCTTCTGGATTTTTGCTGATGGATCATAATGAAAACGAAACGAGCTCATTTTCATTGATTGATACAGTAAAATTCTAAGAGTGACATGATACAATTATACATATTTACATTGATACATATTTATATTGTACCCCTATATTCAATTTTAGGTTAAGAGTAGTTCATATGAAGAACCGATACGACCCCATCGACCGCGACAGAGTTACAACACATCCAGGTATCACATCTATGACGAAGTACCTAGAACTGCCTCAGGTGAATCTCACATATATGAAGAAATACCAAACAATATATCGAACGAAAGTCATGTATACGATGAAGTTCCAAGATCAACTTCAAAACAAAGACATTCATATGAGGAGGTTCCTAGAGGTACCTCAAATAGCCACCACATTTATGATGAAGTTCCCAGAAGTACATCTAATAACCACCACATTTATGATGAGGTCCCTAGAAATACATCCAACAGCGATCATAATTATGATGAAGTTTCAAGAGATACATCAAAAAGCAATCGCATTTATGATGAAGTTCCCAGAAGGACATCTAATAACCACCACATTTATGATGAGGTCCCTAGAAATACATCCAACAGCAATCATAATTATGATGAAGTTTCAAGAGATACATCAAAAATCAATCGCATTTATGATGAAGTTCCCAGAAGGACATCTAATAGCAATCACACTTACGACGAAGTTCCAAAAAGTACAGCGAACAGCAATCACATTTATGACGAAGTTTCTAGAGATGCATCAAATGACAATTATATATATCACGAAGTTGCATTAAATAACAGTCAAATTTTTACTGAAACTCCAACAGTAGCTTTAAATGGCATGGAAAAGGATAACAGGGATCAAAAATATAATATGAATGAAGCGAGTCGTTTGCATCACAACAGTGCTTCCATTAAAAATAACAGTCTGGGTTTTGAAATTGATGTCACTGAAATGGATAACAAGTCAAGAAAATCAAATTCTGAAGACTTTACCAAGCTCAATAGCATATCTGAGCACAGAGAAAATGAATTCCCATCAGAAAAGGCACCCAAAACTCGTCGAAGCTTTTTGAATTTCAAAGAAAAAAAAGATAAATCTGAAATAAGTGGAACTTTATCACAATCATCTGCAAAGAAGCTGCTGAAATCAACAGAGGAAAGTACAACACCATCCAATCAAAATAGTTTTTCTCGCCTGTCGTCAAAGCTTTCTTATTTCTCAAAGAAAACTACCGAAAAACTAAGAAAAGATTCACAAAATACTCAAAAGAATGACGATGTACCTCGTAAGTCGATAAACGTTCCTAAGTATTCAACAATTGAAAAGTATAAACCGGGAGAAGCAATGCACACCCGTAAAGAATCAAGAATGTCTCCTACTTCATCATCACAGTCAGAAAAGTTAAATGATTTTTCAGAAGATACGACATCATCAAATCAACGGAAATACACTTCCAGTTTTGTACTTAACTCCAAAGCATCAATGAACAAACAAGATAAAATTAATATTTCGAAGCAACAGTCATCCAAACAATCTAAGGAGTTTGATCACATATCATTAGGCAACCGAAAGGGAATTTTAGAAGACAGCTATGGACAACCCACAACATCATTCTCTGAATCTGATTCGCTATCTTTATCTACTGAAGAAGATGAAAAACCAAATTCTTCAAAGAGTTCTGAAGCTGGTAAGTGGCTTGAAAGTACATAATATGTAATATCTATAATCCTTTAACTCTCATGATAATACCCTATCTAAAACAAAAATGTTTCAATGCATAAATAAGTGGTAATAGAATGAATTTCACACTTCAAATAAACATATTTTTAAAACAAATGCTCTTTTGGAAGGGAGAAAAGTGAAACTTAATAAAACATTAAGAAAAATATTATATGTAATTCTTAAAACCAAAGTAATAAACTTGAAATAGGGTAACTCAGTTTTATGCCGCCTGGTAAAACGCCCCGATAACTTTATTTCACGATTTCAGCAACAGAATGCTCTGAATTTCACTGTTTCAAGAGCATGTATGTAAAAAAAAAGCTTTAGTCATATTTTACAGATACTCTCAGTGAGTTTTTAGAGATAATTACGGCTTTAAAGTAAATTTAAAAAAAAAAAAGTGACCTTTTTGACGCTCGATCAAGTTAGTGCTTTTAAGAGCTTATGTTTGAATAACTTACGATCCATTACTCTGTCGAATCATCTGTTTATACACATGCAGGAAGATAACATCATAAAGAATACAGCTATCGTTGATTGCTGCTATATTGGTTTTTTGTTTAAACAAGATGTGTTGGCGGTAATTAACATTGGTCAAATTGTTATAGGAATCATCTGATTACAGGCTATTTTCAATACAGAGGATTCAATATAATACTGTTTTGTAAACGTTAATGCATGAACAGGAACTGAAATATTGCGAAAAATACTTATTTCTCTGTTACAATATGCAATACAAATAAACCCTAAACCCCTTCCCGGGTACCCAAGCATAAGCCTGACAAATTTGGCTGAGATCTGACTAAAACTTTTGTACAGAACATGCATACATATACACTTGTGTGCATCATACTCACACACACACATTCATTCTGTGTTTGGTTTATATGGATTAGCAAATAATCTTTTCGTGTTATTACTTAACATATTTTACAGATACTATGCATCAAGTATTTTATTCGCAATTAGAGCCTTTCGAAACTGGGAAGAATGTATCAAGATCAGACAAAAAACCAACTTCCAGAAAAATAATATCCAGTTTAAGTATTAATGCAGATGGCAGCAAAAGACTTGAAACTACAGAAAACATACTTGCAGAGAGGAAAATACTTTCCTTCATCTAGTCAAAAGAATTCAGATGTTGAAAGAGGCAATACAGACATAAATCAGACTATAAAACAGCTACTTTTAGATGAAGAACAGTCAGAAGTACCTGATGAGGCCTATGAACTTTTCTCTGATTATCCAAGCTTAGAAGTCAAACTATTCAACTCAGCTCCTACTTCATCTGAGTAAAAGGTTAAGAGTATTTGAAGAAAAGAAAAAGTGAAACTTAAACAAGAAAATTTGAAATTAATTAAAACCCCGACGGAAGAAATAACGATTTTTCGCTAAGCAAAATTAAATCTTATATCTCCTATTTTGTGTCATTACTGAAAACTTGTCATAACTAATAATATTTATTTCAGGAAGTATATATATATACATATATACGTATCTGTTCTTATTCTCCCCTTTCAAAATTACTCATGTTTGTGATAGACCTATTACAGGTTAAATTGAAAAAAAAAAAAAAAAATAACATGTGTTCCGATTGACCCCTATCAGCGGGGTGATTCGAAACAACCCTAAATACTGATATATATAAATAATGACTAACCAAAATGTTGTGTCTTTGCTTGGAATATCAAAAGCAAAGCAAGACCGAAATTTATACCCAAAAAATCAAATTAAAAAAAAAATCTTTTAACTACTTCTTTTACAATCAAAGTTGAAAAGTGTACCGATTCACCCCATTTTACGGTACTTATATTTTTATTATATCTTATTATTAGTGCTCTTCTTAGCTTTAAAGTTAAAATATCATTCCGTTATTGAATATGACATCTGTTTTTTTTTTCTCTCATTCCCTGAATGCAGATCTTTCTTACGAAATGTTAAAAAACAATACAAACGGGAAAGTGAAATTTAATTCAAGTATCTTAGAGAAAAATAAAAAGCAAATCTTGTCAAAAAGCTTACTCAGGAAATTAAAGCTTCCATATTCTTCTTAAAGAAAATAATACCATGCTTAACTTTTCCTCCATACGAAAAGATTTACAATTTAATATTTGTCAAAATTACAACGAACGTTTGACATTTTCTTTTTTGCTTTAGATGATTACTTCTGCTTAGAACAAAATAATTTGACTAAAATGTCTTTCTGGTTTCGAGATAAAAGTAAAGAGTGAAGCTAGAACCACTTAATGCAATTCTTTTCAAACATCCAAGATATTGTATTTTTTACTGGCTGTCTCATATGTCGTGAGGTCCTATTGTGCCTGTTTTAAAATGATACACTATGGCATTTAATTGTGAAGTTTTAACAAAAGGAAGAGCTTAATTTTAAATCATTGTGACTTTATTCTAAAATTCAGGAAAATGTCTATTAATCATTAATTAATCTGCTGTTTTGAAATGTATTGTTTATTATCCAGCAATTTAGAAGCATTTTCGTAAGTTAATTGTACGCGGCTTTGGACACCAGCTCTTTCAATTTCCCAATCAAAAATATTTTTCACTATAATGGCAATCATTTATGTACATGTATGATGTAAATTCGTTTTTAAAAACTTCCTTTCGTTGCTTATTACGTCAACATAGCAATTTGTTCAATTGAAATCAATTGGGCTCATTTGATATAATTGATAGATTTTCAAAACATTTTAAAATATTTTTTAATGGGAAAAAAATACGTCAACAAAGGTCTTGAAGTCAATAACTGTTAGGAAAATAAAAATAATAGTATAAAATGAAATTTATTTTTATGCACAACATTAGAAACACAAATTGGAAAAATTTAAATGGAAAATGTGTATCACCTCGGTTTCCTTTGAAGAATGATTTTAAAAACTTAACATTTGTCTTAACGTTGTTCCACAACGTATATTAAAAATAAAAAACATTATCGAGACTAAATCGTACAATTTTTGAAGTAGTCTTTCCTTTCCAATAAATTTTCAAAGAGTTTTGAGAAATAATATGCTTCATACATACCATCTAAAATTTCTTCCATATTTACTTTTATTGATCTCTTAAATGTGATAACTGGATTTCAAGAACTTTTTTTTTTTGCTAACAGAAAAACAAAAAATAATAGCATAACATGAAATTTATTTTAATGCACAACATTAGAAACACAAATTGGAAAAATTTAAATGGAAAATGTGTATCACCTCGGTTTCCTTTGAAGAATGAATTTAAAAACTTAATATTTCTCTTAACGTTGTTCCACAACAGGTATTAAAAATAAAAATACATTATCGAGACTATATTGTACAATTTTTGAAGTAGTCTTTCTTTTCCAATAAATTTTCAAAGAGTTTTGAGAAATAATATGCTTCATACATATCATTTAAAATGTCTTACATATTAACTTTTATTAATCTCTTAAATGTGATAACTGGATGTCAAGAACATTTTTTTTGCTAATAGAAAAACAAAAAAAATATCATCACATGAAATTTATTTTAATGCACAACATTAGAAACACCAATTGGAAAACTTTAAATGGAAAATGTGTATCACCTCGGTTTCCTTTGAAGAATGATTTTAAAAATTTAATATTTCTCTTAACGTTGTTCCACAACATGTATTAAAAATAAAAAAAAAACATTATCGAGACTAAATCGCACAATTTTTGAAGTAGTCTTTCCTTTCCAACAAATTTTCAAAGAGTTTTGAGAAATAATATGCTTCATACATATCATCTAAATTTTCTTACATGTTAACTTTTATTGATCTCTTAAATGTGATAACTGGATTTCAAGAACTTTTTTTTTGTTAATAGTGCATATAATGTGGCTAGATACTACACGCAACTGAAATGTATTAATAGCTAGTTTTAGTTCTATTGTTAACTGTTCACTTAACTATGAATTGCTTGTATAATGTATAATGTTTAGTTTTTACAACCGCTAGTAGTTACATAAAACTAATTTTTATTAATATTTGATACTGATAAAAGAGAGTTTACATTGAGATCCCCCCTCCCCCATTTTTAACATTAATGGCAACTAGAATTCTTTTATCTGCACAGTAGAACAGTCTCAACAAGCAGATTTTTTTTTTTGGCAATGTTACCAAAATATTACACCATTTCAATATGAACATACTAAGCTTCATCTAGAGAGACTCATTACGCATTAAGTATGATATCAGTTTTTAAGACATTGAGCAAAAATACAGAGAAAGAGAGAGAGAGAGGAACGACTCTTTTTGAAACTTTTGTTCAACACTTTCATCCCGAAAATTTTAACAAACACAAAGAAAGAATTTCTTTAAAATGTATATAAATTAAAACTATTTCTGCACTGCAAAAATAAACTTGCTTTTACAGTATGATACTGACAGCCAAGGTTCTAGTTTAAAACTAAAATGCACAGTAATAAACTATAAAATTGCTAATTTTACAGTGTATTACCGTGCATTTTAGTTTTAAACCGTATCCTCTGCTCTCAGTATTACACTGTACAAACAACAGTTCATTTTTTCCAGTGTTGATCGAAATATATAAATAAATGCGTGAATCAACAACTAAAACAACTTTGTGTAAAAGAATATCAAAGCACTCTCTTTCCCTCTTTGAAATTTGTTTGACGCGTACATTTTAAAAATATTATTTTTGAGTCTTTTTATTATTTCGTGCTGTTTATTTATGTAGTTTTAAGAAAAAAATCAAATGATCAATGATAAAAATATCAATCTACATTAAATTTAACTATTTATTTTATTGCATAATTTTCAGTTGAAAAGCATAAAACAATGACTTTTTTTATTAATTCTAACGTTAGACAAGTTAAATAAATTCAATAAAGCAATGATCAAACGAGCTCATAAAATATAAAAGAAATCATAGTAAGTTCAACTAATTATTTTATTTCTAACTTTCAACTTTTAGGGAACTGAAAATTATAAAATAGAAACTTTTCTTAAAACTTCTAGAATTAGTTAAGTTCCATGAAAGCAGCTGCGCCGACTCCTTTTCCTCTAAATTTCTCAAATTCGACACCCCTCCGGATAAAAGGAATGGATTCGTCTTCACCTTTCCTTTGATCGATTGAGAAGGAGTCACTAGCACCCCTCAAGACCCTTCCTCAAGGACACTCTTTTCTGAAAATTTTTCTACCACCTTGAATGCGACGCATCGAAAATCATTTCCTACTATTAAAGGCAAAGCTCGTCAATTCAGTAGGAAAATAATTTATTTTTCGTTTTTACTTCTTTTCGAATGGCATCAAGAGATTTTTCAGACGATGAATGAAAATTTTAATCAAAATATCGATGATTGCTTGGATGTGAAGTATTTTCTTAATCCTTCAACAGGAACTTATGAACATAATAACCTACTTCTGAATTCCGTAAGTTCGCTTTCATTCAAGCCTTTAAAATGAAAAGGAAAGTTACAAAAAAGGGTTTTTAATACAAATTTGAGATATTTAATTTTCTGAATCATCAAAATTCGCATGCCCCAGTGTTTCAATAAAATTTAATTTTTTTCTCAAATGAGTAAAAAGATTTATTTTTCTTTTCCCCTCTATTCCGAAATTGATTTGAAAGTTTTATTCTGAGAATTTTGTTCATCTGTAAAATAATTTTAATTGCCTTCCTGTAAGTGAAGCTTAGAAACACTGCATTTTTAATAGTTTCTTTCTTTCTTAATCACTTTTATTTACGATTAACTGGAATATTTTAAAATTAGTTTAAATGTTATCTTCAAGCATTGCATTTTTTAAAGATTTTTAATCTTACAACGAAAGTAATGTTTACTTTGATTCCTGATTAAACGTTAAGAACGATGTAAATTGTGGTGCTCTATTATATTATATTAATCTTTCTTCACAAAATGAATATGAGATTACTGCTAAATTCAGAAACATAGTTTGGGGGTAGGGGGCTAGTTAGGGCCCTAGGCCAAATACATTTTTGGGGCTTCCAGTACTCAGTATTTACAATTTTATGCATTGGAAAAAAATGATTTTAGCCTCTTACTAGACAAATATTAGCCGTTTGAGGACAACTAAACTGGGGGGGGGGGGGCTAGGCCACGGTCTAGTTGCCTTATTCAGTAATCAGGTCCTGAACACATTGTGTACATAATGTTTCTTAAAGTCAAGTATGTCAAGTACGCATGTGTTGCCGTTCAAAATAGCTGCGCTATGTTTTAGGCTTGCAGAAAAACCTTAATTGCATATAATATGTACGCATTTGCTCTTCCTTTATCACAGTGCATTCCTTTTACACAGTAAATGAAAAGTATTGTAGTCGCACAAAATTTTCCCTCAAATTTCAAAGTACATACTTATTACATTATTGCGTGAAGAAGAAGTTTTTTTTTTTCGCGAAGGATTTCAGTTCTCAGATTTTAAAGTACATTATGATCTAGTTATTAAAAATGTACTGCATGTTATGTTCGTTAATAAAGAAGAAATGGTATGTTCACATCAGATTCATGCTTTGTATGGTATTAATTTTAATGTATTACACATTTTACTTGATGTTTAAGTATGGAGTCAATTTTAAACAAGGTACAAGGAATCGACTTTTAATGAAATTCTGTAAAATGCGAAACTAAATATTGTAATTTTGCCTTTTGTATAAACAAAAATATTTCGCTTTAACTTTAAGTTAAGTTTTTTATAGAGACAGCATTCACAGTAGCAGAATTTTAAAAAACAGTATTAATTATAATCAACAATTATTTCTGTCTTTTTTCCTCTCAAATTTTTACATTGATTTTAATTTCTTATATGAATATTGAAGAAAAACTCAACTCTACTGTACTCTTCAAAATATAATGCCTAAGTTTTGTATTAAAATGCGAAAAAGTACTTATAGTACCACTGTCAAAACTGCATAACTTATATACTGAAAAACTTCTCCTAAGGCAACCTAAGTTATTTTTGGCTAAAAAACCTTCCTTATTCCCTGAAAGTCTATCACAGCTTAAAAAATGTATCTAGAAAAAAATGAGCTATTTGATTTTCTTCTGAAATGCAACATTTCTTGAAGCATAGTAGGACTTCAAAACTCTATTTCAGTATATTTTTCTCCACTTCTCATTTTCCGTTTATTTATTTATTTAGAATATATATAACTATGAAAACTGGAACACTTTTGGGGGGGGAATTCTAAAAGGAAAACTCAAGAGTTCGATTTTTAGGAACATGAGAAATTATATTGAAAGAAAATAACGTAACTTTCATTCCATTATATACATATTTTGAGTTCGTAAATAGATTATGACATCGATTAATGTGATGTAATATTTTATAAAATAAAAAAAAATTAATTAAAAAAATATAAAGTTTCTATAAAAAATTTAAACTATCTACAAAATAATCCGATTATCGAATGTTTTCTATTTATATTCACACAAAAAAGGTTACAAATAATAACCTTTTTCAAGAAATGTTATAATTGTGAAGAATTTTAACGTCTAAAATGCAAGTCTTTATTGAAGTATGCCTTTGCATTTTAAGATATGAGTACGAAGTGTTCCGAAAAGGGGGGAAACCCCTTCATTTTTCAACATTATGTCCTTTATCAGGCCCGTCATTTAGGGGGGCAGGGGGGTCAATTGCCCCCCCCCCCGGCTTTGAGAAATCAATGTATTTACATATAAGTGATCAGGGTTTTTGCTGTTTTCCGATGAAATTGCGTTGTGTTTTCACCCTTTGCCCCCTCCCCCCTGGAAAACTTGAAATGACGTCCCTGTCCTTTATGTAGGGTCGTCATTTCAAGTTTTTCCAGGGGTTAGGGGGCAAAGGGTCCAAACACAATGCAATTTCATCGGAAAACATAAAAAAACCACGCCCACCTATATGTAAATACATTTATTTCTCAAAGTCGGGGGGGGGGACAACTGACCCCTCTGCCCCCCTAAATGACGAGCCTGCCTTTATGGTTGAATATTTGTTATATAAAGTCAAAATTTTATTTTTAAAAGCCTTTGCATACATTTTGTAAAACATGTAATGGGTTATTAGAGACCGAAAAACTTCTGTTTCTTTCTGTTGTAACTTTTTTCGTGAAACCAATGAAAACACTTTTTACATTTGATCAAGATTGACCTTGTTTATCACAATAGTAAAATATTTCACAAACACCAGACGTGTAGGGTAGCTAGACATCATTAGCCAAATGGGATGAATTACGAGAAGATAGCAGCTTTCTTTCGTTTCAATTATTTTAGTTTGATCAACATGTAGCTTTTCAAGAGGTCTTTACTTTTATTTGTTCTTTTTTTTCCTCGGAGGGAATTTTTTATTAGACTGGTGACTGCAACTGCTTATCCAGAGCTGGAATTTGATGTAAATGATTGGTTAGTAGATTTTTAAACCAATCGGTTATTCTAGCCTGAGTAGTCAACGCTACACGACTTAAGGCAGACAGGGGAAGGCTTCTATATTTTTACAGAGCAACAGTAAAGTGAACGTCCGATTTAGCTCAGACACATATACCAAAGGACCCGTTTGTAGGGCAGGCAACCATTCATCACAACACATTCACACTAGTGCTGCGACATCGATGTCGATGTTTTGCAAACATCGACGATTTTGCTAAAACATCGATATTTTGGGTTCGATGTTTTTTCAATGTCGATGTTTTATAATCCAGCAAAAAAAGCTTGATAAAAATAATGCTATAAGCAGACGTATTAAGAAGTTTTTATCTTTAAACCCGAAGTTTCAGTATTAATCTCATTGGAAAAAAAATTCTATGATTATTATCGATGTTTTGCTTTCGATGTTTCTAAAACATCTCTAATTTGCTTTCGCCGTTTTTTTTTTTTTTTAATTTTATTCATTTTATTATTTTTTTATGTCGATGTTTTATATTTCAGCAAAAAAAAAAAAAAAAATTCATAAAGCTATGCTGCCAAAAGTTACATTGTTAATCAGCCATTACACTATCAATCTCTTTAGAAGACGTTTTGGATAGTTACCATCGATGTTTTAATGTTTTTTTTCGTTCGATGTCTGTTTTACATTTCACCAAAAAGCAATAAAAATATGCAATACAAAGGAGGCATCTTTCACAGTTGTAATATCTATCGTATTGAAATGAAGTTTTTTTTAACGATGATTTGCGGTCAATGATTTTTAAACATCGTTGTTTTGCGTTTGAATTTTTTTTCAATAAGAGCGATTCCATACCAAATCACCGAAAAAAAAAAAGTTGGTCGCACGACCGACTCGGATTTTTTTTTAATTTGGTACACAGATTGATGGTATAGAGGTATGAAAAGCCCAAAAGGAAAGTTACCTGCTCCACTTATTTTCTGAGATACATGCCCTCAAAGTTTGTCCGCTACGTCAAAATACTAAAAAAGTGATGTTATTTAATCATTTTTTATATAAAATCGTACTCATGCAAAATAAAAGTGTTAGATATCTATGGAAACTAGTTACTCCAGGCATTCTGAAAAAAAAATACTAGAACGTTCATAATGAAAATTGCCAAGGTACAGGGCTCTTTGAAGTTGTCACCACAAAAACTTGATTTTGCAGATTTTGCTAAAATTCAGGCATTTATTAAAAAAAAGGCAAACAAAACCAAAGGTTTTCTCACTTTCTGGTAGTGTACAGGTCCTCCCTGTAAATTGCTACGCAATAAATTTTTTGGGTTTCTCACTCCTTCTTGGAAATATTTTAGCTTAAAGATAAGCCGTAAGGCAAAAAATGCGTTTTTGGCCATCTTGGCAGCCATTTTTCTCATAAAGGGGGAGCAGTAGAAACTTTAAATTTTTTTTTTAAACAAGCCACTGATATGTTAGCTATTCACAGGAAAAGAGTTTACTTTTGGTTATTTCTCCCATTAAGAGATATCCTGCTGACAGTATATGCATGTTTTTCGCGACGACCATATGCTTTTGTTCACCCTCTCATGGACTTAAAATTAATTAAACCAAAAAATAATGATATATTTATTATTAGCTGTATTATCTACCCAATATGTCATGAAATTTAATTTATTAAATCATTCAACAATAAATTAGATAATTGATGAAAACAAGGAAAAGTATTTCTCTGATGCCTGAGCATTATGCATTCATAAATATAAAGCACTAAATACTTTCTTGAGAAATTAATTAACATAAATGAGCTCTAAATATTTATATTATAAGCAATACCCAATCTTGGGATTGGGATACTCCTGTTTTTAATTGAAGAATTTCTTGAATATCACATGAATATCAGGAAAATAAATGAGGTCTTTTCGTTTGATGTAGGACATTTTGTGACAAATTTCATTTGATGGGCTACTAACTGAGCATGGTGATATAGAGCTATTAAATTCCGCATCGAATTCCATTTTACCTTATTAACAGTTAAATATTTACAAAATAATTAAATAAATAATTTAATATAAAGCCATGCTTGAAGAATTAAAATTAGTGCAACTAATTTATTCCCATACTGATCTTTACAAAATTGACATGCGTTGAGCACTGATAAGAACTGACAAGAAAAAGTTTA
>JAXGGA010009365.1:0-51715 GCA_038373865.1 Uloborus plumipes
AAAACAATGCATTTCGCGGGTTTTTGGCAAATTCGCGATGTTAGCCCACCGTTCTTCCAATTTTGGCGTCAGCTTTAAAACATTTTCCTGGGGCATATAAATAATTTTAACTTTTTCTGCAATGGAGTTTGCACACTGAAAAAAGGAAAGAGTGTCGATGACAAATGCTGTTCTAGATCTTACTCTCTGCCACACCTGGTGCCTGACCATACCCCCAACTACATCCACAGCTCCCTTTCCATGTAACGTAGCAAAAAAATGCCAGTTGAGGTATAAATTATAATCAGTTATACCATATGTGTATTTTATTAATCTTAAGAAATAAATTTCAATTACATGCCGACATAATTAAAAATTTCAAAATCAGAATACCAGAAACTTTAGTACTCGTACCATATTATGCTATATACATGTATTGCTCATCCTGTGCTTTTTACCTATTTAATTGGAAATTTACTTTTGCTACGGACGTAACACAGAGCCATTTGTTATGTCCGAAATGTTACGTCTGTAACAGCATTAATTTAAAAACTAAATCAGTTGCAATATTTTTAACTATGGTGGGCAATTACTCTAAGAATTTGCCAAAAGGACCATTAAGGGTTTTTTTTAATTTTGATTTTTTAGGACGTAATGACAACTTTTGCTTCTTTTTTGTTACAGACGTAACATCAAACTTCTTTTTTTCAAACTTCAACTACACCATTTAGATCAATTCAAAAGAAATTAATGAATGCATATTATTATAGTACCGTCTTAGTAGTTAAAATTGTGCTACAAGTAGTTATTTTTGTTTTTATTTTTCGATGAGAAATATGCATTTGAAAATGTGTTCTTTTTTCTGATTTTTACAAGTTCGTGAATATCGTACTTCCAACTAAGAAAACAAGTATTATTCTAACTCTCACCAAATAAACCAATGCAGGATTCTTAAAATATACATCTTAAGCTTTAAAATGATGTATAACATAGCAACATAACTTCAATATGAATTTTTGACCAATTGGTTTCACTTTTCATGGAATGGCCCAATCGTTTTTTTTCCTTCTAGACATTCCAAGCGCGCACACACACGCAAATAAATAAATAAATCAATAATAATAAAGAAATAATTTAAATTAAAATATAAATTAATGAATAATTTAAATTTAAAATAATCAGCAAATAATTTATTTAAAAAATTAATTAATAAAAAAATTATATAAATAAATAAATTAGTTTAAAAAAATCCCCCCCAAAAATTTTGATGGCGCAACTTGGGCCATAATCCCCTCCTGTGGGCACCCCTAATTGATTATATTTGTTGATAACTTAGAAATTAACAAAAACCCACTTTTAACAAAAACCCGGGTGGGTTTTTGTTGGTGGACCCGCCCAGAAAAACCCGGGCGGGTTTTTCTGGGCGGGTCCCCCCGGCTGGGTCCACCTTTGCCAACCCTGGTCAAAACTGTTAGAAATATAAGTTTATCATGATAAAATACTAAAAAAAGTGCAATTTAAGTTCCGTATTACTGTTAAAACAATGTACTCAAAAATGACTAGTACTCAATTTTGAACACATTCATTTCTCAACATAGCTCCGAATACATTTGTTTCAATTTTGAGAAACGCATGTACTCAAATACGAGTAAATAGTATGTACTCGAATTTGATCCCATCATGTACTCAAAAAAATGAGTACATGCGTTTCTCAAAATTGAAACAAATGTATTCGGAGCTATGTTGAGAAATGAATGTGTTCAAAATTGAGTACTTTTTATTTATTTTTGAATACATTGTTTTAACAGTGTATATAGATAGGCCGAGGCATCAAGCTTGAGTTGGATCACTTTGGATACATTCATTAACTTTTACTTTCAATTTTTCATTGTTGCCGAGCTAGGGTTAAGAGAGTAAAGTTTCGGGCATTGCCAAGTTTTACCAAATGCACGTGCCGCAAATAATTGCGCATGGTAAAAATAACCAAAAAGTGGACATGGTAAAAATTTACCAAATCCAATTAGGGCCAGCAGCTATATAGGGTCTTAGATCAAATTTTAGTTATTGTGGTATGATTTTACGGTGCACATCGTTTAAATAAGGTTTTGATGATGATGTCTTTTCCAAATAAGGTAGTGCTTTTTAAAATAAATTACGGCTGTTTTAAATGCGTAATTGCAACCAAGGGCATAAAAATGCTTTTCAAGTTTATCTAAATAAGTACTTCGAACTTAAGAAAAAAACACGATTTTACAAACCTCTCTTTTTTTTTAACCGAGCTGAACTCGGTCGCCAGGTACTGATATTTAATCTGTGGTATTCTAAAAATATAGTTTCCAGTTTTAAAAAAGGTAAAGCAAAAGACAAAAACATTATTATTTGGCTTGAAAAAAAGTCTCGAATAATCACGTGAGAAACAAAAATAATATCAAATTTAAAATTCGCTATCGGCCAAATGTTGAGATGAAGTACCGAGTAATGATTTAAATGGAGGGAAGCCTTTGAAAATAAGAAATTTCAATTTCAATTACAGATTTTAAGTTCACAGAAATTAAGAGGCTTTAATTAATTTCTCCTGAACTAACTGATATTTCGAAAAATCTTTTCCTAGTGGATACTTTCGTAATCATGTGGACATGCCCGCAAAATTTTGTCTAAGGCTTCAGCGGTCTTGACTGTGCCGTTGATATACATATATTATCTCAGGACATTGATTTATACATATAGTACCTGGCGACCGAGCCCAGCTTGTATAAAGAAAGAGGTTTGTAAAATAGTGTTTGTTTTCTGAAGTTCGAAGTACTTATTCAAATAAACTTGAAAAGGGAACTAATTTGACCCCAAAATCGGAAATTTGGCGACGTTTTCGCCAAATACCTTTTTTTCGCCAACTAAAACATATATGAAATCCAAAAATTTTTGACACAAAACTTAAAAAAAAAAAAATTAAAAACTCAAAAAATGGAAAAAATACAAGAAAAAAATTTGGCAACAGCAAAAACCTGAAAGCTGAAAAATCCTAAATTGGCAACACCAAAATAAGAAACAGCAACCCTAAAAAGTCCGTAGGGAGTTACAGATTTTGCGCGTAATTTTTTTTTTTTTTTTTTTGGGGGGGGGGGGTTAGGGGTATATCAAAGTTCTACCTTGAAAAGCATTTTTATGCCCTTGGTTGCAATTCCGTATTTAAAATATTGGCAATTTATTATAATAATTCTAACGTTGCCAAAACTCGTTTTCCAAATACCATAAAAATTGAAATTTTCGTTGATGTGATTAAATATGAAATTCATTGTTATAATAAAACGTGGTTACTATGAAACAGTAACAAAAAAGAAATCATAAAGAAAATGGCGAAAGAAAGCTTCTCAAACTGGTAACGAAGGCACAAAAAACGGGTTTTTTTGTGAAAACTCGCGTTTTTACAGAAAAAACGTTGATGCAGATGAACTCAAAAACCAAAACTTTATCTAAATACAAAATTTTATCAAAATCGTTAGAGCCGTCTTCGAGATCCGAAATATATACAAGAATTGTTCTTTTAAAGAGATAAGATATAGAGATAAAAATTTCAAAAACACCATAGAAATGAATTTCATTACGTAATCCAGAGAAGCCTTTCATTTAAAATTGTCATTATTACGATTACTGTGATCCCGATTTCTATTTCGAACGATTTCTGCAGGTTCCCGTTATCAGACCCGGACCACGAGAAGATGGGACTAATTGGAAAAAAAAATCCTTTTAACCCTCTCGGCACCCTGGACCTCATATGAGGCTCCTACTTTTGAATTCAGTTTTGGAAGAAATAAACACTTAAAATGATTTTTTTTTCATCAGTGACTACAGCTATTCATGTAGATCACATATGAGGATCCTAACTAGGGTAAAAATTAGTTTCTAGTTGGCATCATGGCTTTTATTTCTTATAGTTTGGATTTCAGGCCTGTGTTGCAGATGGAGAGAAAGTAATTCAAGCTATTTGCTGCTGCACATCATTTTCAAAGGTAAGCTGGATATTTTTCTGTTTTAAAGCCTTCCAATATTATGATAATGTCTTTCAACTAGCTCTAAACCAAGTATTTTCTGTTAAAATGGAGCAATAGTAACGAGTCTCATATGAGGCTTAACGTTATTCGTGGTTGCCATGTGTTGTTTTCACACCAACTGTTCTGTGCTAACTTTAGAAGCATGAGGTGCGATATTGACTTGTATTATTGTGTAAAATATGTAATATTTTGAAATTGTGACTTAAAATGCATAAAAAAATATTTTTTTTTAATAATTTTTATTTTTTTTATTACAGAAAAATGGATGAAGAAGGTAATGCCATACCTTGTACATCAATTGATACTAACCCAAGAACCACATCATTAAGAAATAGGTAAAGTTTATCCAGATTACCATTATTAGAATTTTTGATAAAAGCAGGAAAAAATATAACCATTAGTTTTGCTTTTGGATCATTTACTTTATTAAAAATTCTTCAAAATTTTTGCCTTCACTTCAGTAATTTTTATCAGCCCTTTTGTTAAAACATATGATTGCTAAAATAACTAAGATTTGAAGAAAACAGGCCCGTCGTTTAGAGGGTAGCAGGGTGGAGGTCAATTACCCCCCCCCCCCCTGACTATGAGAAATCAATGTATTTACATATAAGAAGTTATTTTCTGATGAAATTGTATTGAAATAACGGGCCTGGAAGAAAAGTTAAGAAAAATCAATTGAAATATTAGGAATTCTATAGTTTTGATGATTTTGGCAGTTTTGTGATGTACGTTTTTATACGTTTTCTAAACAAGGTTTTTTACCTTTTTCAGAAAAAAAGGCCGCTACACAAGAGGAAATAAATCAAATACTCTTCGGGAGTGACTCTGAAGATAGTTTATTATCGGAATCAGAAGATGAACTTTGGTTACCAGAAACCCAAGAAGTTTCAGAAGCATCAGAGGAGATTACAGATCAGAGTGAGAAGGAAGACAATGATGGTGAAACCAGAAGCTCAACTCCTCTAAATGTCAATCAAGCAACTCCAAACCGAAATCGAAAAGCTTTGTGGTTTTCCGAGAAGGATAATGCTTTGAAGGAGAAAGTTCCTGACTTTACCGGGAATCACAACTCCCACATCACGGGATAAATGCCTATTGATTATTTTTCAAAAATGTTACCACATGACTTTGAAATAATTGAAATTCCTAGACCAGCCTCAATAGAGATGTATAATAAAAATATGGGAAGAGTCGATCTAATGGATTCTCTACTCGGCCTGTATCAACATACTCTACGTCACAAAAGGTGGTATTTTCGGATATTTCACCACTTTTTGAATGTTACAGTGGTGAACTCCTGGCTGTTGTGGAAAATGGATCCAGAAAACGAAACACTTGATTTGCTGGAATTCAAATCCTTAGTTGCTACCTCAATGATACACTAGGTGGCCAAAAGTATCCGGACACTTTCAAAAATTCACATTTTTACATATAGCTCGAGAAATAAGTGATCAATTGTTCCTTAACTTTAGTCATACAAAATATAGGCTTCACCGAACATTTCCAAGTTGAAATTAAATTACCCTTGCAATTGGGGAATGACAAGAAAGGGGGTTGAAAGAAAAACCGTTTTTCGACCATAACTCTTCAAAAATAGCTCGGAATAAGGTATAAATTTCAGTAATTAATTAGCATACTATGTATAATTACTGTAAAAATTTTTATGAACGTACCACTCTTACTTCCGAAGATATGAAACATTTTTTAAAAAACGGCAATTTTATTTGAAGGGTTTTCGCTCAGAACACGCAAAGTTTTCGATCAAACCTTATCAAAACTTCAGGAAAGATGACAAAATACAACAGAAAGAACATACTAAAACGGTAAATAAAAATATTAAAAATACGATGAGATATGAACGTTAAAAAGAAATAATTTTTCACGGCGCATGCGCGAACGACAGAAATTTATAACTACAAAAATATTGTAGCTCGGTTTATACTGCATCTTTTAAAAAAAGGTTCCAGTTGAATATCGTGAAAATTGAAAAAAATATCAGCGATCTAGTGAGCTGTAATTCATTCATTCGCAGACAATACATAAATGGCGAGGGGTTGTCCACAAATAGTGTGGTGACAATCGAGCATTTTTTTCAATGTTAAATTGTATACAGTTTAAAAATTTATATTCTGCATAGAAGTCACATTTCGTCTTTTCGGCCAAAAAGACCTTTTACGTTGGTGGCCAAAAGTTATCCGGACACCCCTGAAACGTTGGTTTTGAACGATGACGAAATAACCTTTAATTTAAAAATAGCTCTTTGTGGACAGACCCTGTCTGTTTATGTATTGTCTGCGAATGAATGAAATTCAGCTCACTAGATCGCTGATATCTTTTTCAATTTTCATGATATTCAACTGGAACTTTTTTATACGATGCAGTATAAATCAGGGTACAATATTTTTGTAGTTATAAATTTCTGTCGTTCGCGCATGCGCCGTGAAAAATTATTCCCTTTTAACGTTCATATCTCATCGTATTTTTAATATTTTTATTTAATGTTTTAGCATGTTCTTTCTGTTGTATTTTGTCATCTTTCCTGAAGTTTTGATAAGGTTTGATCAAAAACTCTGCGTGTTCTGAGCGAAAACCTTTCAAATAAAATTGCCGTTTTTTAAAAAATGTTTCATGTCTTCGGAAGTAAGAGCGGTACGTTCATAAAAATTTGTACAGTAATTAAACATAGTATGCTAATTAATTACTGAAATTTATAGCTCATTCCGAGCTATTTTCGAAGAGTTATGGTCAAAAAGCAGTTTTTCTTTAAACCCCCTTTCTTGTCATCCCCCAATTGCAAGGGTAATTTAATTTCAACTTGGAAATGTTCGGTGAAGCCTATATTTTGTATGACTAAAGTTAAGGAACAATTGATCACTTATTTCTCGAGCTATATGTAAAAATGTGAATTTTTGAAAGTGTCCGGATACTTTTGGCCACCTAGTGTATATCAAGGATCCTCAAATATGAACAAAAAGAGAGGTAGACCATCCTTTGGCGTGCCAGCAGTGAAGAAAACGGTGAAAATACAAGCAGTAGTCGAACTGAGAAAGGATGGAAGCAACCACTACCCTGCAAAAACAGATAAAAAATATGCAGCCAAATGCCACTTGCATGGCTGTTTGAGAAAAACAAGATATATATGTAAAAAATGTTAAGAGCCTCTTTGCCCTGAATGCTTTGAAGCATTTCATTCAAGATAAAAAAAAAAAAAAAAAAAAAAAAAAACTGAAAAATAAGCTTTTTGTTTTCGTGTATTTCTTTCTCTTTTCAATTATAATTTCATTTCAAAATAAAATTCGTTTTTGAAACAAAAAATCTAGCCTTTATTTCCGAGGTGAAATAAAAATAAATCGGAGTATACATACAACCCTTAAGCACAGTAAGCCTCATATGAGGCTCGTAAAAATAACTAGGAAGGAGTGCAGGTAAGAAAAAAAAAATATTTCCAAACGAAAGGTGGAGACATTTTGTGCTTATTGGCGGAGAAGAATTATTTTTTTTTCGAGATTTATAATGTTCTGGTGCTGAGAACAAAAAAAGAATTTTTGAAATCGGTCCATGCGTCTTTGAGTAATTTTTGGACAGATTTCCTCCGACAGTTAAGGAGCGAGGAGTAGTGGGGAACGTGAATTTCGTGTTGGCTTGTGAGTTTTTGTAAAGGATTTGCCGAATGACTATTAATTGCTTTAAAATGTTATGTTAGCATGTGGTTAGCCAGTATTTTCCCGTTTTTATGCATTTACGTGAATATTTTAGTGAAAGTGAAATTTTAAATGTTTGATTTGTGACGGTAGCTTTATCCTAATGCCTTTCTGCATTGTAGTTGAATTTTTAATTGACTTTAAGGGTTTAATTAGTGTGTTGTTTTAATGTGAAAAATTTATTCGATGTTTAGATAAAAATCATCTCTCATTCTTCGAATTTAAGTTACCAACGTAAAAATTAAGCTGTTTCTTTTTATAAAGATTTTTTGTGGAAATTATTGAGAGGGGTTACTGTGTGGAGTTCTCCTTATCTAATTAATAGTTAAAATGATAACTGCAAAAGTTTATCAGAATGTTACAACGAGAAATATTTTTGAAAAATCACGACTATTAAAATAAAAGTATCAGATTTTGAAAACTACTTGTATAATATTTTATGTTGATCTTTGGAGCTATTTATTTTTTGACAGGAATCAACTACTGTCGAGCAACTTAATTTAAATATTGCTAGATAGGTGGCGCTCAAATGTTTTCTAGTGAGCTTCCATTACTTCATTTTGATGATTGGTGGAGATAGTTTCTACAAAATTTAAAAGTACTCATTTGTAAAGATTGACTCTTTATTTACTCAATTCTCTCGTTTAGATTCTTGTGTTGAATGCATGTTTCGCAGAGTACTAATTTTTCTTTACACATTCTTTCCTTTGAAACTAATAATTCTTAAAATTAAAAGAATTTCTTTAAAAGGAAGTCCTTTAAAATGACTTTCTCCAAAAAGACAAAATATCATATTGTTCAATTTCTTGATCGGTTTCGCAACCGAAATATTTTTAATAATTTTTTTAATTTCCCATAATTGTAAATGAAAATGAACATAAAACTAAATACCTTTTAATAATAGCAGTCATATTTAAAACTAGTGTTACCCGCAAAGGCTTTGCCAGCGCAAGTCTTCGCTAGAAAACATCTTATACATTTCTTTTCCTTTGACATTCCTTTGAAAACATTCCTTTGATCAAAATCCATGGGATAAAAACGGTGGTAATTGTCCAGCGACATCTATTGAATTTCATGGTAACTTACATTATATGAAAATCAGGTTACTTCACTTTTCAAGCAAGGTTTCCAAATTGAGTTTGAAAGTGTTTTACACTCATGTCCATTAATTAAGGATAGGGGAGACTGGGTACGGTTGTGACAATTTTCATTTGTTCCCCCATAGATCCCTTATCAATAAATGTGAGCTGGTTTAAAGTTGTTTTTATGTTAAAGTGTTTATTTGCCTGCTTATAAACACTAAAATTTTCTCCCTAAGTACAATAGTTAACTCACAGGACCAAATTAAACAAAAAAGGAAAAAATTTCACAACCGACCCCACCCCAGGGGCGGTTGTGACAGTGCTTGGGGTCGGTTGTGACAAGTTCAAAAATACAGCAAAACAGTCTGGATCACTTTTATTTTCAAGTAATATTAAACGTAATTCAACAAAACCTTCACCTGGGAAAGTTTAACATTTAACAATGTGTCTCGTTCAGTTGAAGTAGCCTTATACCAAGTTTTACAAAAATATCAGGTTTTTGGAATTTCATAACGTCTGTTTTGGGAACATTATGCACATCCTGTGGGTCATAACCGTGTCTGTTCATAACAATTCTCAAGTATCAAAGAAAGATTCCACATTTATTTGTTTTATTGAAGCTTGTTACTCTTGAAAGGCTAGTTGCATGAGCTACACGAACAGACGTGAAACATTTCTATTCATAAATGAACAAAACCATTTCTCAGTAGCCATTTTACTTTCATATCTGCTTTCAGCGTATATGTAAGCTCAAAAAGACTTTATTATGAGCAATATAACCTATGCCCACGTTGTTTTCATTGTGACAGCGCCGGCCGGTTCCATCGCGTTTACGAATGAATGTTTCGTAGCAAAGACTTACGATTAATGTTGCATTTCCAAAGCTGTCTGAAAGAAAAAAAAGTTTCACTTCTTTATAAGCTTCTTTATATTTCATTAGGTCACACTGCCCTATTTCTGTCTTCTCCAAGCGTATTATGGGCATCAAATATGATAAAAACATGTTTTACTTGTGTCACAACCGTCCCCACGCAATTTGTCACAACCGACCCCAATCCACTACTTTTGAAAACAGCAATCGCCATGACAATACAAAATAGCCTACATAAAAAGTAATCACTGCTATTTCACTATTAAGGTTCACTACTTACGGGGAGAAAACTTTCATTTCTCTATCTGTACCCATTCAACAGGAATTACTAAAAGACATCGAATAAAAAAACTTACTTTTGACTGTTAAAAAGTAACCAACCCCTCTGCTAGCGTTAATGTCGCTCGATGGCTACCGCAATACTTTGACACACATTCAGACAAACATGCTGATACTCTCTCTCTTTGCTTCAACCAGTTATTAATTATGGTTTAGCTAATATGACGACTGTCACAACCGCCCCGCGTCACAACCGTCCCCAGTCTCCCCTAATGCAAGTTCAGCCAAATAATGAGTCAGAAGCAAAAGAAATACCACTTATTTGTAAAGCCTATTTATTAAACGAAAGATAAATAGCAAAAAGGATGCTACATGTTTGATATTATCAAGTGAATTTGCGATTTTTACTCCCTGGAGCAAATTGCAAAAAACTTCATTTTCACGAAAATCAATGTTACGCGGTTACTATGAAAGCTAATACATGGTTGTCTTCCAAACGACGAAATAGTCTGAGCAACGCCTAGGCATAATCAGAATCAAGTTATCAATCTGTACTTGGGGGATATTATGTCGCTCCACAATCAATGCTCTCTGAAGCTCCGATAGACATGTAGGAGGTGGTTGACAGGCTGCGACTCGCCGACCAAGTGTATCCGACATGTGCTCTATTGAATTCAAGTCTGGTGAGAATGCTGGCCAGTTTATACTGGTGATATCCTCCTATTCAAGGCGTTCGTTCACGATGTTCGCACGGTGCGGACGGGCGTTATCATCCATAATCACAAATTCTGAGCCCATGCCGCACCGAATAAGTGTACATGTTAATCCAGAATGACGTCCCGATGATTTGGCCTGTCTGGGTTCCAGTTTGAACATACAGCTGTATCCTGGAACCCAAGATGATTCCTTCCCAAGCGAGCAATCCTACACCACCATAACGGCGTCGTTCAATGATGTTTTCTTGGTGGTAACGGGTACCTGGATCTCTCCAAAGAAAAAACCACTAAGAATCTGATTGAAAACTGAACCTAGTTTTGTCGGAAAACATCACACAGGCCCACTGTTGCGGTGTCCATAATGCATGCTCTCTACTCCAGGCTAAGGCGACAGTGACTTACAGTAAGTGGGACACATCTGACAGGCCTACGGGCATACAGTCCAATCTGCCCTAACCGTCTGTAGACTGTCTGCATTGAAACCGTCGTCTCAGCAGCTGACGAGACAGGTCTGATGCTGAGCTCCGTCTGTTTCTTTTGGCAGAAACTACCAAATATCGGTCTTCATTCGGTGTTGTCACTCGAGGACGACCTCTGCTGTAATGTCTATTCACGTTACCATCGTCTTGGAAGCGTTGCTAAAGCCTGGAGATGACACTCTGGGCGATTCTGTGTTCCTCAGAAAACTCCAACTGATTGCGCCCACATTCCAGTCGGCCGATAATTCTACCGCTTAAAAAGTCATCAGAATGCTTCCTTTCGGTCATTACTACGCTGCCAGAGCACCTAAAGGCTTTTGGAAAGCATGCGAACACTTTTGCTTCATTGCCAGCATTCCTTATATTCACTCTCTTTCACTCTTGTCATCGTGACGAGCAATTGGCGTCATCCAGTTGCTTCCTGTAATTTGCATTTCATTCGTGAAGATGTGTGTAGCCATTTTACGGTAGATTTAATCATTTGAGAGTTCGATTTTCTGGTTTTTAGGCTCTAAATTTCAAAATATATACGTTATTATCACGAATTTACAATCATTAAATAGTTTAATAAAAAAACATCCTTTTTTATATTTTTTCTTTAAACGGGTTTCGTATTCAACTTCAATTAAAACTTTTTCTTTGGTCCTAGCCAGCATTGTTTCTTTTTTTATGTCTCGATTTTATTTATTTACTAATTCATTATTATAGTTTTACAGTATGTGAAACGTACAGTAAAAAAAAGTTGAAGCTAGGGAGGATCGCGCCATTTTTTGAATCTTACTTATGTTAAGATTGTTCTGGAAAAAATAAATTTTGAGCAGTAGTCTTTTGGTCACAAAAGTATATTCAAAACCATATTGTGTAAAAATTGTTGCTGAAAATCCATTTTCACAATTTGATTTTACATAAAAAATAAGATGCTGGTATTTAGATGTAACTATCTTTCCTTTCAACTTAATTAGCTCAGTTTTGTTCCATCCTTTCGGGAAGAGGTGCTCCTTCATGGTGGGTTAAGCATTATGATAATCTATATCAGGGGTGGCCAACCTTTTTAGGGAGAGTGCCACTGTCTGAAGAGAAAAAGTTCAGCGTGCCACATTGTATTTTTTAAACAAACTGGGATTTTTTTAAAATATGTTAAAAATACATTTTAGGCTAGATGACTATGTAATTCCTACTCAAATGAAACATTTTTTCTCATAAGTCTGAGCAATTGAAATCTCAATGATAATAAAGATAAAACAAGTCTGAACTTAAGAGTTATCGTTAATAAACACTTTAATAAGTTCTGTCAGTTGGCTTATGCTTAAAAAAGAAACAAATAACATCAAACATTCTATTCTAAAAATAAAACAGTCTGTACTTAATGCGGTTTACGAGTCTGTACCTTTTATACCAAGTCTTTAGTTTTAGAATTAGTTCTTGAGAATCCTAAGAAGTAGAATCTTAAGTGTTTTAAGTGCTAGCAATTAATATTCAACGGTATTTAGATTTTTCTGCATTCATATCAAAAAATATTCGTTTAGAAGCGTATTTTGAACCAAATCTACAACAGCATCAGACGGCTAAAGTGTGCAAATGTGAAAAAAAAATTTATTGGTACAAATTTCTATATAACGTGGATGACTTTCTGTTGAAGTAAGCTCTTATGTTTGATTACCAATGCAAAAGGTCAGCAATTCTGATTTGGATTTCAGAAGGGTAACAAGTAGTGTCTTGCAGAGAAATAGACTGAGAATTTGAACAGATCAGCATTTTTTATGATCCTAAAAATCATCAAACCTAACACTGAATGTATACTTAAAATAGATGTAAAATTTTCTCCATATATCATTGGAAAATTATTAAATTAGGGTTGATACCTCCAGTATTAAATTTAATGTTTTATTATTTTTTCTCCAAAGTAGAGAGAAAGAAACTGAAGTTTCATCATAAAAGAATATAGATGGCCTTCAAGAAACCTGTTTCCTCTCTCTGATTATGCAAAATATGAATTCTTACGATAGACACTGGTTTAGGAAACTTTTTTTGTACCATCTTAAATTTAAATTACTTAAACGCCGGATAATGAGAGATGACATAGCTAAATTCATTTGCTATTCTTCATTCCTAAGTAGCAAGTCCTCACTGCTTTCCTTCCAGACATTTTAAAAACACACTCCCTAAGATTTTAAAATCTTATGACTATTTTCCTTTGGATAGCTATTGCACATTTCAATGAAGGAGTAACTTGTCATGATCCCCTCTTTCTCCTGGGAAAAGTTCGCAAAACATTCAGAGCTCTAATTCGTAGTTTGTTAATACAGTGAACTCTACAGGGTCACACTAGCAGAGAAAAAGTCTCATTCTTTGTCAAGAAGTTAGTGATAAATAATTCGATGATACGTTTGAAGTTTTTTTCCCAAATTCTTTTAAAGTAATGGAACAAAAATAATTTAAGGATCTTCATTTGTGCAACCATACCGAATTTTGTCCATACTGGTTTCTTAATTTTACTTGCAGAGTTAACTTTTTTTTTATAAAAAATTTCATCACCCGTAGCTGAAATTATTGCAGATCAAGAATCCATTCTGCAGCATCGAAAGTTTCATTCGTGTCAAGCACAAATATGCTTTACAAATCATTGTCTGTAGCGTCACAGCTTTCGTTGGATACCCGAAGCCAGTGGCGTACGCAGACAAATCACTTCAGGGGGGGGGGGCTGAATCGAGACTTAGAGAAGAGAGCAGGGAACCTCAGAAAATGTAGCTAAGAAAAGTAAATTTTTTGAATTTCTCATATCAATGCTAATTTAAGATGACAAAAATACATCATTAATTTTTTTAGCACTATACTTGTTGTTGTAACCGAGAGGTGCAAAATTTTGATAAAAGCATTTTGATAAAACAGGAAAAGATAAACTAAAATTTGAAAAGTTATCTCATTTAAAGTAAGGGTTCCCCAACAAGTGCATTCAATAGTTTGACAAATTTGTGATTTAATAATATTAATTTTCCGATATATTTTACTATTGTTCCTAATGTTATGTTTCAATTACATGTGTTGAAATATATTGAACAGAGCCAGATGAATGAACAAGCATTAATCTGTGTTTCTGAAAGAAATTTGCAATAAAAATGCACAAAATTGAATTATAAGATAGTCATAAACGTGATAAACAGTAAAATGGACATGCCAAAAGAAACAGCCCTATCAGCCCACCCCCTGGATACGCCACTGCCCGAAGTTAACGCTAAGTACTTTGCAATATTGTAGTAAAGACAATTTGTAAGCCCGCCTCCTGACACTTAACCCCTTGCCTGCCCCGGGCGTATATATACGTCGCGCTAAGCCGATGCGTTGCCTGCCCCGGACGTATATATACGGCTTTCGAAGTACGCTTCTCTGCAATGCTCTGCTATCATTAAAGCTAGACCTATGGGTTTGGAATGCAATAGAATGTCCTTGACATTGTTTACGACGGACTTGCCTATTTCAAAGAAGGGGTGATTTGAAGAGGGGAATATTTCTTGGAATGGGGGAAGCTCATAACTGCGCGCGCCTGCGCGAAAACCGGTGGCACTGGGGAGAGAATCTCGTAAGTTTTCCTCGGCAGGTAAGGGGTTAATCGTCACAATATCATTATATTTATCAGTTCAAGGGTTTTAGTTTTTATGAATATTTTTGAGATCGGCATTCTCTCTCAATTTTTCCAAAAAGTCTTCGCGTGCCACTGTTACGGCTCTGCCGTGCCACATTGTGGCACGCGTGCCGCGGGTTGGCCACCACTGATCTACGCCAATAATCGAAACCGTGTTAAATAAAAAGAGAATTGATTTTGGCAACAGTTAGAAAATAGAAATTGATTTTTTGGAAAATTACACGGATAAAATAACTAACGCTTTTAAGTTTGATTTCGCGTTCTCCTTCACACCCAGTAAATCTACCGCCATGGTAACAAAAAATAGCTATGAGAAATATGATTCTACTGGGCTTAGTTGAAAGGCATATATTTTTTTTCCTTGGATTTGGCATGTTGCATTTAAACCCGTGCGACACCGGTCACATCAGCTAGTTGTCTTATAATAAGCTAAATGATTTGAACAATACAAAGCGTAAATTGTAAAATGTTTCTTCAAACATTTAAATTTCACCTGGAGTCATAGAAGTAAGAGTTCATTAGCAAAAGCCTCTCAGCTTTTTTCCTCTCTCTCGTTTGGATTTGAGAATAAAAACCTCTCTTAGGCAGTACCACATTAAATGATAAAATTCTACGTACTGTACTTCATTGTGCACTAACGAAATCTACACATGAAATATAACACTAAATTAAAAAAGCAAGATAGTAACTATGCTCAAAGGTCAAGTTCAAAGGTGCCTCCTCTTCCCTGTTTCTAATTGTCAATCTTGCGTACCAAATAATTTAATAAATTCAGCGAATGAACTGCGTCAGCGGAGGAGGAAGTTTGTTTAATAAACGGTGTGTCTATCTTAATAATTTATTAAAGGTTTCGCGTATTACGTACGAAGAGATGGGGATGGGCATTAGGGTGGGTCGAAAAAAAACAATTATTTTTTTTCGAAACCCTATACCGCGGAAAACTTACCTCTAGGGTAGCTAAGTAAAATGCAGATTAAACAGAGAAAAAATATTGAGTCCTCAGCTAGCACATTGTACTTAAAATTTCAATTTTTTTCGAAAATTAAGTCATTTTCCAAATTTTTTTGCAGTACTAAGTCAATAATATTTTATTCCGCTACAGTGAAAATCCTTTACTAAAATGGTTGAAAAACACATGAAGAATGTTAACTGGTCAAAATCGTTCAATTTGCGGTGGCACAAAAGACTCAAAAATCGGTAAATTATTGCGTTTTATGCTCGCAGCAATTCCAGTCGGCCTCGTTTCCCAGTGAATGGCAGTCATTACTGTTCAATGTATTAAGCTTTTCAACGCATCTCCCACATGGAAATTAGTTCGTCCCAGGAATTTGAAAATGAAATTGATAAAAACTAGGTATAAAGATTCTGAATTGTACGCTTAAACTAAGTCACCTTTGCAGATGCGCATAATGTTGAAAAATACTGCATTGACCTGTGATCGCTCCAGAATTTCGAGCAGAGCAACGGCTGTTGAAGCTTCAAGTATGATGAAAGCTATGAATATCGTTACTAATGAAGGCCACTCTCACATTATTAACAAAAGTAAAATTAGAAGAGAAAAAAGGCTAAACGTAGGGAGCTTTAAAACCAATGCATTGAAGAACGCAGTCCGCTCTAAGAACGTTTTTGATGGAGGGACGAATAACACCCTAGTAATTGAGAATATCAACCAAAAACATTTTCGACGATACATAAAACAGGAACATTATTCTTTAATACAAAAACATGGATCTGTGTGTTTGTTGGTCACGTTACACCATTAAGTGAAACAGCTCAGAACATTGCTGATAGCATTATCTCTAATCTGACTGTCTTTTTTCCTTAGACGAACTAGATGTATTAGGAGGTTACGGCACAGTTACTAACCAGGGTTGGAGAAAATATTTATACGTTTTATAGAACAAAAAAACACCTCTACAGTAGAGTGGGGAGTTTGTCTTTGCACTTAAATGAGTTATCTTTCTAGAGCATTTGTTCCAAGCCTTAAAATGAAACGACTATGCTAAAATCATTTAGTTGCTAATTAGTATCCATCTTCATAAGTGCAAAAAACTTCCAATACTGGATTTTGAAAGGTATTGATTTTGAAGTACCAGGCGTTGATTCCAATTTTTAAACAAAGAGCAACAATACCTGTTTGCATAAGTTCTGTTATAAAGTCAGGCAGCTGCACAACTGTTCGCGAACCAGGTCCTCGTTCCCATTCACGATGGATGACAACAGCTAACAGTTTTGAGACTATATGTAAGTGCGGAAACCACTTCAGATAAACACAAACTGTTAGTATGTTTTTATTCTCAATCATGCATGTTTGTATGGCTCAAATTAAAGAAAAGCCAGTACATAATAGATGGTCCTGCACTTATTTTTGAAGCAAATCAAATCTATAAGATTGCTATGGGAGAATTTGATTAGAGTAGTTGATCCTGTGATTTAAAAAAAATGTATTGTTTGTCCATCCAGAGCACTTGCTTCTTAGGATGATAGTGGATGAAGGAAAACACATCAGTAAGTTATGTTTCAGAAAATTATAAAAACTAAAAAATAATCCTGCAAACCATTTCTCAAAAATTAGCCTTCAGGCAACGAAGTGCAAAGAAATAATTAATAGGATCACTATTACACTTACACCACTTCCATTTTTCCGAAGAGTTTCTGATGATTAATCGTGGGTTAAAATCACTGCTGGTGAAACTGGTGACGGATGGGTAAGTCCTTATGTAACACAAAACAGCTAAAAAAATCATCTTCGAAAAGAACCGAGATGGTTTCATAAGATCTACCCTTGAATCTAAAGCTTCTGTGCCAAAGTTTTGCAGCAAGTACAGCTTCGACTTAAACACACGAGACTTTCTGCAATGCAGTAAATATGTTAATGTAATAAAAAGTTAAGATTAATATGTTCTTTTAGTACATTTTCTATGTTCACTTCATTGCAATAAACTGCAGTATAAACTAAAAAAGTAGTTATCTTTTAACACACAGAGCTCAGAATAATTTATTCCTTTAAGGTTCTAGTACGTACCTTAAATGCAATAGTTTATCGTTTTTTGAATCTTTTACGCTACCATAAATTGAATGATTATGACTTGTTAACATTCATCAAACTGGAAGCTTCAAAAGCCGTTGCTCTGCTCGAAATTCTGGAGCAATCACAGGTCAATGCAGTATTTTTCAATATTATGCGCATCTGCCAAGATGACTTAGTTCAAGCGTGCTATTCAAAATCTTTATGACTAGTTTTTATCAATTTCATTTTCAAATTCCTCGGACTAACTGATTTCCATGTGGGAGATGCGTTGAAAAGCCTGATATATTGTACAGTAAAGACTGCCATTCACCGGGCAACGAGGCCAACTAGAATTGCTACGAGCATAAAACACAATAATTTACCGATTTTTGAGTCTTTTGCGCCACCGCAATTGAACGATTTTAACCAATTAACATTCTTCATGTGTTTTTCAACCATTTTAGTAAAGGATTTTCACTGTAGCGGAATAAAATATTATTGACTTAGTACTGTAAAAAAATTTGGAAAATGACTTAATTTTCGAAAAAAATCGAAATTTTAAGTACAATGCGCTAGCTGGGGACTCAATATTTTTTCTCTGTTTAATCTGCATTTTACTTACCTATCCTAGAGGCAAGTTTTCCGCGGTATAGCGTTTCGAAAAAAAATAATTAATTTTTTTTCGACCCACCCTAATGGGCATAGAAGATGAAAAGGCCTTAAGTGTGCCTTGTTTAAATAAAATGTTAGTTGAAGCAACTTGAAAGATTGAGCTGATGCAGTGACTCATCACTTGTTCCCCCTTTATTTTACGTTTAATTGCATGCTTTGTAAAATAAAATTGTTTGGATTAAACATTTTGCGTTTCGCTCTGTATTCTATCGTAATGTCAGGATTTAAAATAAACGTTGTCAGAACAATTGGTTGAAATTTAACCCATTTGAGCATAGCGTCATTTTTTTAAAAGGCCATTTACAAACTTATCAGCGAATTTTTAAAACAAGTATTTTGTTTGAAATAAAACCCCAGATGATCAAAGTAAAAGGTTGCAGTTGTTATAAACTACGAGATAGCAGCACTGGATTTCATTTCACTAAGCGTTTTTTTTCGGCCAAAGTCGAAAGAAAGGATTTTTCTGCTTTTCAGCGCGGAGAAATATACAAAAAGAATTTAAATTTTTAATTTTCAATGCAAAAAAACTTCTTTTCCACGAATTTTGGTTTATACTCTTTTCTAAAACCCGTATTTCTCAAAAAGTTTAAAGCAATATGTCATTGCTGTTATTTTAACTGTTTTGTTGCGTTCTTTATATGCCAACGCTCTGGGCACGAATGGATACAGGATGTTTAAACCTGTTCCACTTCATTCAAGCATAGCTTTCCTTTTCATTTATGATGTTTTAACATCATAAAATGTAGTAAATGTAACTTTTTGTAAAATAGTAATATGTAATGAAGTTATTTAAGAAATTAGTTAATTTAAATGAAATAATTTCAATCACTTTCATGCTTTTTTGATTCATTATAGCTTAGCTTTTAATATCTTGGACACTTCATTTGTAACAATAGAGAAATGTAAATTTATACTTTGAGTAATTGACGTGTTTTTGAAACTGGTTTATTATTAAAATTTAACTATAATAAAATTGTTTTAATATTTTAATAGTTTTTTCCAAATAAGAAACAATTGCACGATTAATTGGTTGTATATTTTAAAACGTGTTCCATTTGAACCACATACAGACGTGCTGGAACGGATTCAAATGAATATGAAACTAGAATGGGCTTTACAATTGTAGTAGGTATGATTTTGTAGCTACCACATAATAAGCATCATGATTAATATTTTTTTTTACATTTTTTAATATTTTATATGCTTTGATCAGCAAATTAACTGTAAAAAGATTGAGGACCGAAACTGTACGCTCAAGACTTTTTAAAAATTGTACTTGAGTACATTATATTTATCAATAAAAAGGAATGGTGAAAGTATGATTTCCAAAACTGCTTATATTTGAAGTTCTTACGCTAAATAAATATTGTTATCTTATCATCCATTCACTACGACGTTAAATTAATCGTTCAAGTTAAACGATGGTTAATTATTAAGGAATATCTATAGGGACAGTTCAATTATACAATGCTGAGCAGTGCAATACATTTATTACTAGCACAGTGAAACATATGGTCAGATCTTACTACAATGGGGATCAACATTTCTTACTACCTGGGATTCAAACAAAAATTAAATGGACTTGTGGTAATTCGGAATATAAATAAAAAATGACAAACTTATCTAGCTAAATTTAGCAAGAAAAAAACAATAATATAGCTTTTAAATAATCCAAGCGTCTTACAACCAGCTTTAAATGACGTAACGTTTCAATGAAGGAATAACTTAATTGCAGCCTATATAAAAATTAGAAAAGGGGGGAGGGGTGGATGAGCTCTTACGATGGTGAAAAATCAGTTAGAAAGTGCAGTAGGATTTTCTTCTCTTTCACATGCCAAATGCTTTGAAATCTTTCATACCTTGTGTCGTAGACGAAAAATTTGGGAATGGGAAAGACAATTTCACGGTATAGCTTTTTGCGTACTAACATAGTTGGGACATACCATGGTAACTTACGTTATGTTTGGACCATTTTTTTGGCATTTAGCACTTCTGTGCAAACAAATAATGTTACACAAACCCTATACAAAAGTGATTTACGAAAATGGCAATCAAAAGCAAAATTAAGAAAGCAAGAACCTTTGATGCATTTAAATTTTACAAAATTTAGCAACCAAAAATAAAACAGTAACTTATGTTACACAATGAGGGAATAGCATAACTTGACAATTGGTTGTGAGGCAAATTTCTGCTCTATTAAAACTGTTTTAAGTTTGAAGCATACTTTATCAGTTTTTTGGTTATTTTTAGGAATTTATTTTCATAGATTTTAAACTTTAATTTAAAAATTAAAAATTTAGGAAATTTTCAACTGAGTAACTTACGTTACAAAATTCACTTACAAACATATCTTTATTACAATAAATAATAAGTGAAAACTACAGCTCTATTTATGTTAAAATATTGAAAATTAACACAATGAGCTCTTTGCACGTTTTTCGTTTTTAGTTCCAAAATGTAGAGCAGAAAAAGACGTGAAAAACAATACCTATGTTTAAATTATACGATCTCTGCGAGAAAAGATATTAATATTTAAAGTTGGCTTTAAAATTTTCGCGGGAAAACACTGCAATCAAGATGGCCGCTGATGTGACGTCACAATGCATAGCGGCGCCGCGCCAATTGCTTGTAGGAGAAGACCGATTCGGCGTGTGTTTTAGAATTGTGGTTCCCTACTTTTGATAAATACTACCAATTTATAAAATTTAGAGCATGGCAGAGACTAAAAAGGGTAGTTATAAGTATTGCCTTGTCCCTTGTTGCAGAAATACAACCTATAATACGCCTGACAAGCTATTTTTTAGCGTTCCAAAAGATCCTACCAAACGAAAAGCATGGATAAATGCGATGGGAATGGATGAGAAAAAGAACAATAAACTATCCAACGAAACCTCTCATTGGTGCTGTGAGGATCACTTTTCGGCAAGTAAATAAGTTATTTCAAATTTCAATGTTGAATATTAAAAAAAAATAGTTTTGCTTTTTTGCCGTGTGAGAATAATAGGGAACATTTTTAGCAGTAAAAATATCAAGATCGAACTAGTTTTTATACTAATTGATACGATAATAATTATAAATATTAATTTCTGATTTCATAGCAAAGATAAGAAATTAATAGTGAATCCAGTTCAGCATTTAATTGACTTTTATCACCCAATTTTAAACAGATTATATTAACTTTACAAAACCATAGAGGCCAATTTATCTGTACCTTGTATTGCATGGTGTAATTGGTTTTTCACATCACTATTTTCATATTTACTATAAAATCTCCTTTTTTCGTCAGCAGGCCCAAATCGCGAAAGTTTTAGCCTCGAGAATTTTTTTTTTCTCAAGTTTCGGTTTTGTTCATTTAAAATTCGCGAAATTTTCTGCTTGCGAAATCGCCGGGTGCTTACAGCAAATCGCCGATATTTCCGTTTTCACGAAAATTACAGCTTGCGAAACTACGTTATTTTACAGTATTTTCTTCACTGTTTTCAACCCCCCCCCCCGAGTCATTTGTTCTTTATTTTAAAATTAATTTTATTTTTATATTGAAATACTGCACAATACGCGCTTTAATAGAGGTATCATTATGCAAGTAATTAAATCAATTATTAAATATTAATTTCATGATCAATGACAAAAATAACAGGAAGTAGATTTTAATCCAGTTAATAAGGTTTTTATTGGCTCATGTTGATTAAGTAACAAAACTATGGCAGGTAGAAATTAAGCTTTACATTCTTGTAATTTGGAATTATGTGTTGGAATTTGTTTTCCAAATTACTATGCTTTATTTCTTAGTTTTTCATTTCCACAGAGAGGTCTGTATTTTATTTGTCTATTTTTGTGTTACACACAAAAAAAAAAGATTGAATTGAAAATTACGACATGCATTTTTTTTTATTTACTTAGATGCTGCATAATGCAATGGGTAATTAATTTAAGACAATTATCAAGCTAATGTAATTAAATATTAAAAATTAAGCAGTAGTTATTTGATTTATGACTCAGTACACAGGAAACCAATATTGAATTTAGTTAGCATTCTACTGATTTTAGATCAACCAAGGTTTTTATTGGATTATACTGTGCACACAGTAGAACCATGGAAGCAATTTAATGAAGCTTTACAATGTTATACCTTGTAATTATAAGTTAGATTTCTTTTCCAAACGATTATTTTTCAGCTCTGAACTTTTCATTTTCAAAGAGAGAGCTGCATTTTATTTTTATTTACTTTTATGTTACATGATACACTAATGAAAGTATGGTAATTATTGGGTAAATAAGAAAATGCAATTAATTATTAAACATTCACTCCTTGTTAATGATAAAGGTTAAAGGAAGTCAATGTCAAATTCAATTAATATTCTGTTGGCTTTGACCACCAAAGGTTTTTAATCATATTTTCCAAACCAGAAAAACCAAGAGAATCTAATAATGATAGCGAAATTTTCAACTAGAAAATAACCATGTACAGTAGATATGTACTTTCTTTTATTTGTAAGTAATTCAACGAGGTCATTGAAACAAGTTATAGCATAGCTTTACACTAAAAACCATGAGTGTATTCCCAATTTAAAATTATAAACGAGAAAAAATGTTTGAACGTACTAATATAAACTCCACCAATATAATGTTCACATTCCACTTAGACTACAGATGTAAAAATGTAACGAAAATACTTTTTTTTCCGTTTCAGTAGTTGAACGTTCATTTTTGAGTAGGAAGTATATTAAAAACTTGATGGAAAATGGGCATTTCTGACGTTTAGCAACAGCTAAGAAAAATTGTAAAACCGGCACTAAGAAAAGTAAACAATCTCACATCAGCCGAAGACACAATATTTGGCACTCATAACTGTCTATTACACTCTCGAAGGGACACAGCATTCATTAAACACAAAAAAAGCTATATTAGAAGTTTGAAGAACATTATTGAACCTGACAAAAACACCGATCATTGCTTTCGCTAGCATCACGGAGTAGAAAGAAGGAGAGAAATGTTCTACGGATGCTCTAGTTTGAAAGTAGCAACAAATTCTCACACGCCGCCAGAGGACGCTAGCTGAAACGCTTCCTACTTCCTACGGGATTCAATGTAAATGATACTGAATCTGTCCTCTCTTTAAATGCTGCTATGGGAAAGAAAAATTTTTTTTTTCAACTGGATTTTGATGTAAATTTTCGACTGACATTATGAATTAAGTATGATTTTCATCCCACGAAAATAGGAGCCGTATTTTTTGAGAAATAGGTTTAATCGAATGCACTTACCAACTTGCCAAATCTGACAGAATCTGTCATTTTTTAAAGACTGCTGTTGGTAAGAGGTTTTTTTTTTTTCAACTGGATTTTGGTGTAAATCTTCGATTGACATTATGAACTAAATATGACTTTGATCCCACTGAAGTTTTGCCACTTAATTTTTTTATTAATTAAAAATATTTAGTAGACAAAATAATTATTATAGACTATATTTTCATATTACCTTCTTTTTTACATGTTCATATTTTTATTTAATTACCATTTGTAATCAGTAACCAACCCTCTTGTGCTTTTTATTTTTACCCCTCTTTTTTATTTTATTTATTTTTTAAAATATTATTTATTTTTTTTAAATATTTGTTTATTTTTTTAAATTGTAAATATTATTTTTTTATTTATTATTATTCTTCTAAAAATACTAATTATACGTAGAACAGAATCGCTTTTTTTCTTTTCCAGACATTCCAAGCACACTCACACGCACACAAAATAAATAAATAAATAAATAAAATAATAAAGAAATAAAAGAACTAATGTGGATTAAAAATATTAATTAATGAATAATTTTTATTCAAAACAAATCAGCCCATAATTTTAATTAAAAAATAAATTAATCAATAATTTAAATAAATAAATAAATAAATTAATTAGCTTTAAAAAATCCTCCCCAAAAATTTTTATGGCGCAACATGCGCCATAATCCCCCCCCCCCTGTGGGCACCCCTGGTTAGAGATACATTATATTAGTCTAGGTTTAAGCAAAAAAAATAAAAAAAATTCGAAAATTAAGCCAATGAATATATTTTTAATTGTAAAAATTATGTAAATATAAAATTTCCTATTATTAGGTAAAAACGAAGAAAAATAATAATAATGAATAAATAAATTTTTCAATTACTGATTACAAATGGTAATTTAATAAAAATATGAACATGTAAAAAAGAAGGTAATATGAAAGTAGTCTATAATAATTATTTTGTCTACTAAATATTTTTAATTAATAAAAAAATTAAGTGGCAAAACTTCAGTGGGATCAAAGTCATATTTAGTTCATAATGTCAATCGAAGATTTACACCAAAATCCAGTTGAAAAAAGAAAAAAACCTCTTATCAACAGCAGTCTTTAAAAAATGACAGATTCTGTCAGATTTGGCAAGTTGGTAAGTGCATTCGATTAAACCTATTTCTCAAAAAATACGGCTCCTATTTTCGTGGGATGAAAATCATACTTAATTCATAATGTTAGTCGAAGATTTACATCGAAATCCAGTTGAAAAAAATTTTTTTCTTTCCCATAGCAGCATTTAAAGAGAGGACAGATTCAGTATCATTTACATTGAATCCCGTAGGAAGTAGGGAGCGTTTCAGCTAGCGTCCTCTGGCGGCGTGTGAGAATTCGTTGCCACTTTTAGATAGCAGAGATTTAGCTCCTCCCCTTTAACCTCCTTGGCTAGCATACTACCGTATCGAAAATGTAAACAAAGCAGTAAAGGGCACAGTGACGTCAGGCCAATCACGTTGCGTTTTCGCGTCACGTGACATTTCGTCAATTTTCTCTCACTTTAAAATTGAATATTAATTAACACAAAGCTTTTTTTGCATGGAAAAGCATATTTTCGGAAATAGTGAGTCATAATTTATCGAAATTAACTTAAATATCGAATATTCCTCACGTGTGCAAACTGCTCATTATAAGTTGCATTCACAGAAATTAAAAGCCAGACTCAAATAACAATACCATTTATTAGATCTATTAGATAAGACTAAGTTTTTAAACGCATACTAGCCCCTAGTTCCAATTGGTTAAATTTTTCAGATCATGTTTTATTTCTTATAATAAATTTCATCTATCGTTTCTAGTCATTACCAATAGGTTCCAACATCAGCCATTATTTTTACTTTAAACTCGTTTTCTTCAACAATTATCAGATCTCCGGGATACAATGTATTTTCGTATTTCACTACATACCAGTCACCAACTTTTATCTCTGTTTTTTCTTCTTGTTCCTTTAAATCCTCAACTACATGAAACCCCACAATTTGTCCTCTTGCTGTTGAATGGTGTACCAACTCAATATAGTCAATGTGCGGAGCTTCATAACATATTTTTGATAAATTTAGCTTTTTGTAACGTATTTTAATATCTACAGCAGTGACATCTATGACTTTTATACTTGATGGCTGATCTTGTAGCAGCAACAAATTCAGTTGCGTAAGTGCCAATGTACACTGTTAAAAAAAACCCTGAATTTTCAAGAAGTTTTTTGCTTATTTTAACAGGAAATTTCTGTTTTCATTTCAAAACGTATCGCTTCCTTAAAAAAACGGAAGTATTCTGTGAATCACGGAGCTGGAGAAACAAAAACGGAATTTTCCTGTCGTTATGGTTGCTGCGTATGGTTTCTGCATTAACTTTGATTCGCAGATCAAAGTACGAGACGGCAAAAATTATAACATGTGGAGCATTTATGAATTAACATATGCGTACAGCAGCTTCATGTAAGAGACGACCTTTGTATTCTTCGCATTAGTTTTAGTCCAGGCTAGAAGACCATATACCGTAAAGTCGGGTTACTTGGACCCACAAGGAGGTTACTTGAGCCCACAGTAAAATGATAAAATCTGGGTTTGGTACTAGCATTAGAGACTGCAGAGTGCTTCTACCTAGAGGAGAAACGAGGAACTACGTGCAAATCTTCAACTAATAAGTACCAAACCTAGATTTTATCATTTTACTGTAATGGGCTCAAGTAACCCCCTAGGGTCCAAGTAACCCGACTTTTCGGTACCTAAAAGTTTTATATATATGACATTTTTTGGTGATTTCTATATGAATTTGACCTGCTGATTCCGAATCCGTTGAGTGCCAGACGCTAAACCATGAGCATTTTTGTCAAAATGGCGAAATCCATTATGGCTGCTGTAAAAGGTATGAAACAAATTAATGGAAACGTAAGTGCAATGAAACATATTTTACACTTAAAAATGATTGTACTCTTTAGTCAAAATACAAATCTATTGAAAATTAAATATTTATAATAAGTATACGAATAAACAAATTTACTAAATAATAAAATTCAAGATGTCAGCCTAAAAAGTTGTAAGGTTTAATTTTCAGGTATTAACCAATTTTTAAACCGTAATGGACATAAAAATAGAATGTTTTAACAAATATAAATGTTTCAATGATATGCAGGGATCATAAAAAACGTGATTTAGCCTAACAATAACACTAAAAATATTTAGAAACATTCCAAATTTAAGTTTAGGAATTTCGCCGGTTTAAACCAATTTCCTTGAAGAAACAAGTTTCTTTTAAGAAAGATCTTATTATATTGATACAAGTTGCATGAACGCAGACTTCTCGCTGTTGTGAAAGGTATTTTTAGCTACCAGTTGGAAGGTATATCCAATGTGTTTGTTTAGTGCTTCGCCTTCAGCTCGATTCCGGATTGTCCAGATTAATTTTACCCAAATAAGGGTATGTACAATCTTTCGATATTGTAGTTTTGCAAGAATTGCAAACTAATAACTTCAAATGCAGAGGACTCGGGTAAAGTTGGCAATTAACAGTGGCATGTATACGAGAAAACGTGGCCTGAAAGATTCCACTAAACATTAAGAAGGTTAAAACAATGGTTATACGTTCACCGCATAGAAGACTAAAATCTGTGATTTACGTCATATATTGGACACAATTATGGTATATGGTTTAAATTATTCATCAAGGGAAAGTCTTCTTACAGAAATTATTTAGTCATGAACTGACTTCTCACCCTACTACTTTATTTGATGATGATTGAAATAAGAGAGGTCTAAATAAATCTGCACTGAAGTCAAAACTTAAAGCAGTTTTCAGGGTAGGCGATAAGAGTCGTTCAGAAATTATCATTCTTGGTGAATATGCAATATTGAGGGCAGTATCTTGACCCGCAATGCCAGCTGCGTGAGTGATTGTATTGATGGTGTAGAAAACCTTATTAAACACGACATACAAACTATTCTAGCGGTACACAATCTGCTTGAGAGACACCATAAATTTAGCACTACGTCACAACGTCGAGCCACACAAGATAAAAATGTCTATTGTGTTTTTCAACTTAATGAAAAATCACCACTTTCTAAAAGAGACATCGTACTGAAAGTTTTACTAAATAAGACGCAAATAATCAAGTTTGTTGTGAGCAGACTGTGTTCGATCCCCAAACCAATGTGTAATTACTGACACCAATCCTTTTCCGATTAAATTCGTGTTGGAATTCAACAAGTTTTTGTTTCTCATGAAGAAGTTGATATGATTATGATTCACTACTTAGCTAAAGTCAGTAACCTTCCAAAAGAATTTAAAAACCTTCCAAATAAAAGTCAGTCATTTTACGGCAAGAAATTGGGATTTTTCCAAAAATTTCTGTTCGGCACTTTTCTGGCTTATCAGGAAGGCTCCTGGAGCAGTTTAACAAATTTGGCCAGTGCTAAAGCAGAAATTGCAAGCAAATAGCTGAGCTGCTTATTATTTTTGCAATTCTTGCAAAACTACAATATCGAAAGATTGCACATACCCTTATTTGGGTGAAGTCAATCTGGACAATCCGTAATCGAGCTGAAGGCGAAACACTGAACAAACACATTGGATATACCTTCCAACTGGTAGTTAAAAATACCTTTCGCAACAGCGAGAAGTCCGTGTTCATGCAACTTATATCAATATAGGAAGACTTGTTTCTTCAAGAAAATTGGTTTAAACCGGCGAAATTCCGAAACTTAAATTTGGAATTTTTCTAAATATTTTTAGTGTTATTTTTAGGCTAAATCACATTTTTTATGATCCCTGTATATCATTTTAAACATTTATTTTTGTAAAAACATTCTATTTTCATGTCCATTACGGTTTGAAAATTGGTTAATACCTGAAAATTAAACCTTACAACTTTTTAGGATGACATCTTGAATTTTATTATTTGGTAAAAATTTTTATTCGTATACTTTTCATAAATATTTATTTTCAATAGAATTGTATTTTGACTAAAGAGTACAATGATTTTTAAGTGTAAAATATGTTTCATTGCACTTACGTTTCCATTAATTTGTTTCATACCTTTTATAGCAGCCATAATGGATTTCGCCATTTTGACAAAAATGCTCAAGGTTAAGCTTCTGGCACTCAACGAATTCGGAATCAGCAGGTCAAATTCATATAGAAACCACAAAAAAATGTCACATATATAAAAATTTTAGGTATCATGACATTTCAATGGACACTAGCCTGGACTATTTGGAAAAAGAAGACATCTGTGAAGCGTCGTTACTTTCCAAAAAAACATCACATGCGAATGTATTATTTCATCGTGTTTCTCGGGACGATGATTATATGTGCCATTTTGTTTCAATTTGAGAATGCTTTGAAGAAGAACGTTGGCTATTGTTATAGCATTCGACTAAGAATTATTCCAGGATTCTGCGTTGTTAATCAAATTGACTGTTGAAAAAATGATTTGGATCTTTTCATGTGATGTCATGCGATTATTCGGTATACCGCGTTTTCCTAGATCAACATTTTTAAGAAGACTTAGTTTATGAGTCCATAAGTAATCGCGATGAATTCAATCAAAATGGGCAACAAAAGGGTGTGTTAGTATATTTTAAAATCTACTCACTCAGTTGTTGTCTTTTTTTGTGCAGCTTTTATTACAGATAGGAGGTAAGAATTTTTATTTTTGTTACTGCTATTTTTATTTTAATCTGAGTCTAGACTCAACAGTTAGTTATTTCATGATGTAAACCAATTTTGCATTTTAAGAGTTGCATGCATAAACGTATTGATGCTGAGGGTTAGTAAAATTTAGTGAAATGATTTTTGTAATTTTATATAAAGATTTAAAATCTTAGTCTCAAAACTTAGCTTTTTTACTTTATGACTTTACTTCATTTAAACATTTTTTTAACCTTTAGCTCAATGCCTATTAAGAAATAACTGAAAAAACAATGTAAAGGTCTTTATTTAACCATCATTAAAAGTTTGGACAATCAAATCAGAGCTATCGTGCATTAAAAAATGAAACTAATAATTTTCAGAAAATGTAATGTTTTCCTTTGAATCAACCTATTGATCGACTAATTCACTGTATTCATGAGTCGTTACTGTTTTCTTGTGATTTACTGAATTGATTCTAAAAATTTTATTCCTGCATTGTTAACAGAGCAAAATAAGGAAAATGTAGTTAATGACAAAGAGTTAACTGCTGCTTTTTTTAAAAAGAAATTAAACACCTGAATTTCTACATGGATAAATTCAAATTTTGTCATACGTCTCTTTTTCTCTACAATTTCTAATATTTTTATGTTGTGGGAGACCACATATAAAAAGAGAGAAATTATGGTTATAAAATCATCAAGTTATGATTTAATTGAATATGATAAAATATCAAATAAAATAAAAAACCGAATACTCAAAAATTGAGTAAACTAACAAGCTCAATTGCAATGAAATTAATGTGACGAAATTAATATTGTCAAAACTACGAAAATGATTGTCAATTTGACGAAACTAGGATAAAGAAATATTTCGCTGCATTTGACGAAATTCATCCACAAAAAATGACGAAAACAGTTTCTTCAATTTGACGAAATGCTCGCTCGGGGAAGCGATTTCATCAAAAACAAAGAAAATATCGTCAATTTTAAGAGTGCATTTCTGAAAGTGTTGATCACTATAAACATCATAACGTAAATATATGAAAATAGAGGAAAATAGTAAAAATACAGGATTTTTTTAAAAAGGAAATCATAAATGTAAAGTAAAAATACAACGTTAAAGAAGCACAAATACGCAGGGATACTGCAGACACGTGTTTCCGCATTACAAGGAACGCCTTTTTCAATGCAAAAAAAAATTGTGAGCTTATGGATGCACAGACATTCAACAAAAGCTTATGAATGTTTCAAATTCAGAAAGGAAAAAAAAAAAAACTCGCTACCGAACTTGATTTTTATTTAAACTTAAAAGAAAATATTTGTAAAGGGATGCACTTTGTGCAATGCTTTTTAATGTTTTGAAGTTATGCGCTCAGAAATACTATGAATTGATCATTCCATCTTGAGTACAGGGTGGTTATAAATTAACGTGAGGTGTTTGTAGCCCTCTAGCGCGCGAAGTACTGGACGAAACATTGTCAAATTCCATGGGTGCACATTAGGGTGGAGCGAAAAAAAAAAAAAGAATTTTGGATTGTGGTAAACGGGTACCTTTCATTTACTGTGAATGAGGATAAGCAACAATTCTGTAAAATATTTCACTTTTGGGATGTCATCTTTAGTCTGCGCATTTGGCCTAAAGTTTTGAAATTTTTTTATTTTTTTTAGATTCTTCAAATTTAAAAAAATAATAATAAAACTAGTGACGGGTGGTTATTAAGTGGAAGAAAATGGTTTGAAATATACAAGGAATTTTTTTAAACCATTTTAGATTATGATTTTAGCCTGCGTATTAAGCCCAAAGTTAATGATATTTTCCGAAATTTCCGATATTTTCAACATTTTTTAACTCAGTATTTCCTTTTAATATTCACTTGAAGTATCTTCAAACCTGTTTTTGTTCATTTTGTTATTACTTTGAACTCTGCAACTCTTCGCTAGCTCATGCAGAACTACCCAGGACTCACCACGAGGAGGTGACCGTACTTCTAGTCCTACACTTGAGCCCTTCCTTCCAACCAATGCGAGCACGCATTTACATTTCTTAGATACGTCTTTAACAGTTAAATTGTTCCTTTGTGTCGTAAACTAATCAAATATTTCTGTCTGATATCCTCGTTTTTACTAAACTTCTTTTCTGTGATTGCATACCAATTTTGAAGAGCTTGTGACCTATTTGACAGCTCTTTCAACTGATTGAGTCTTGAATGGAAGTTTAAAAAGAGCGCATTCAGAAATCATATTTAAATTTTCAGCTTCCAGTAATCTTGTGAATATCGTGTTGTTAAATTACGTGTAAAAGGTGACTTTGTAATTTCCACATCATGACAAGAAATCATATCGATGTATTCTGACTTGATTTATATATGTAATGTATGAAAATAGATTTTTATCGATTTTTGGGATCTGAAGCGTTCTCATTTGTTTGCTTGTTTGTTTTATAGATTGAGCGTTGATAATACGATTTAAAACAAGTTTCTTTACATGCTCTCTCTTATAAACTAACAAGATTATTACCCGGCGTTGCCCGGGTGCTTAATAATACAACAAAGCTCTAAAAAAATATTTGAATGAATTCTATCCACATGGGAATATAAAAACTTATTTCATGCTAAAATGAAATAGGTGAGCTAGGGTGGTTCACAAGCCTGTGGTAAAAAAAAATTTGTGTCCTAGAGGCCACGGCAGTGGCTCATTTTTTTTACCTTTATCCACCCTAATATACTAACAAAATTTCAACCTCCTACTTAAATAAAAAGACGGTGCTCAAAGCTCAAATAGTTCTCCAGTTTTTGTCAATTTCAAGCGTTTTTCGGTTGAGCGGCAAAAAAAAAAAAAAAAAATCCGGGTATTTTGCTATCATTCTTACTGATTCTTATGTTCAATGATCCCCTGAATCCCAATATGGCCACCTTTTCCCCCCATTGTCTCCCACTTTTTGAAAATAGCGCCCCCCTCCCCTCCTATTTTCATCAGATTTCGACAATTTCATTGATATTATTTGGAGGGGAAGAGGAAGCATTATATTTACCATTAACATTCTTCTATAGGGCTAGAGAGGTGAAAAGTTCAAAGTCATAAACACTTTTCTCAAGTTAGGAGACTCATGGGGGTATTTTCCCCTCCCCTCCGTAAAATATTTAATATATCATCAACAACTCATTTTCTCCAGCTTCAAAATTTTACTTATATTTTGGTGCAACACAATAATATCGGACTGCCTTCTATGACTCCCAAGTCCAAAACTTTTTCAGGCTGTATTTTTTTTTTTTTTTAACTTTGGAAACATTGCATGTTACATATGAGTCGCACCGCAGGTTTCCTTCAGCAAAGAACCTTTCGGTATTATTTATATTCATTCCAGTTATGTTCGAGCGATCACCGTGAAAGGGGAAACGAAGATCATATTTACACTGTTAAAAAAATGTCCTGAAAATAACGAAAAAATAAACGGCAGCTGAGTTGCCGGAGTGTTTCCGTTTCGTTAATTATATTTCCGTGATTTTACAGAAGCTCCGTTCGTCATTTTTCCGTTCGGCATTTTTTCGTTTCGTAATTCTCCGTTCTTCATTTTTTCGGTTCTTATTATCCCCGCTTATACGTTATAGGCTTATACCTATACGCTTTGACTTATATATATACATGCAAGATGGAAAATTATTTAAATTTTGCAAATTAACAAGCGCTTTTATAGCAGCTTGATATTAATAGCAAATTATATATGGAAGTTCAATAAATTAGTCCTTTAAGTGTCGCAAAATGCGTAGATTGTGTAAAACAACAAATGCACAAATTGAAATTTTAAGAAACATTTGAAAATTTGCGAAACAATATAAACATATAAAAAGAACAAACGAAAAAGATAAGGCAGCACATTACCCATGTTTGTTCTTTTTATATGTTTATATTGTTTCGCAAATTTTCAAATGTTTCTTTAAAGTGTTTTAAAATTTCAATCTGTTCATTTGTTGCTTTTTCCAATCTACACATTTTGCGCCACTTAAGGGACTAATTTATTGAACTTTCATATATAATTTGCTATTAATATTAAGCTGCTATAAAAGCGATTGTTTATTTTGCAAAATTTAAATAATTTTCCATCTTGCATATATGAGTATAAGCGTATAGGTATAAGCCTATAACGTAAAAATGTGGGTGATTAAAATATGGGAAAATGAGAAACAGAAAAATAGAGCAATTAAAAAAGGAGCGTAAACTAGCTCACTGGAAAATTATATATATATATAAGACAAAATGATGAGCAAAAATGTAAACTCTCACGAATTTTGTTTTTTAGAAAAAGTTTGAAAATGTCCGCTCATACTTCAAACTCTTAAACATCTTGCCTTTAAAAAAAAAAATACTAAAGCAATGCAAGAATTGGCTTTTTTTTTTAAATTTTAGTTCATTAAAATAACATGATTTTTTTGAAAAGAATACATCAATCTCGCATAAAATACTCAAATTTTTTGAAGATGGAATGATCAATGCATAGTATTTCTGAGCGCATAACTTCAAAAAAATAAAAAGTATTAACAAGGTGCATTCTTTTTAAAATATTTTCTCTCATGTTTGAATAAAAATTAAGTTCTTCCGAAAGTTCTTTTTTTTTCCTTTCTGAATTTGAAACATTCGTGGTTCCATAAAAAAAAAATCCTGTATTGTTACTGATTTCCTCTATTTTCATATATATTTAATTTATGGTGTTCATAGTGATCAACACTTTCAGAAATGCACTCTCCAAATTAACGATATTTTCTTTGTTTTTGATGAAATCACTTCCAAGAATATACCCCGAGCGAACATTTCGTCATTTTTTGGGAATGAATTTCGTGAAATGTAGCGAAAAATTTCTTTATCCTAGTATCCTCAAATTGACAATCATTTTCGTAGTTTTGACAACATTAATTTCGTCACATTAACGAAGTAAAGTCATAAAGTAAAAAAGCTAAGTTTTGAGACTAAGCTTTTAAATCGTGATATAAAATTACAAAAATCATTTCACTAAATTTTACTAACCCTCAGCACCAGTAAGTTTATACATGCAACTACTAAAATGCACAATTGGTTTACATCATGAAATAACTAACTGTTAAGTCTGGACTCAGATTAAAATAAAAATAGCAGTAACAAAAATAAAAATTCTTACCTCCAATTTAAAATAAAAGTTGCTCAAAAAAGGCAACAATAGAGCGAGTAGATTTTAAAATATACTAACACGCCCTTTTGTTGCCCATTTTGATTCTATCCATTGCGATAAACGAAGTCTTCTTAAAAATGTTGAGCAAGGAAAACGCTCATAATCACATGCATACCGCATAGACACATGAAAAGATCCAAAATATTTTTTCAGTCAATTTGATTAACTACGCAGAATCCTAGAATAATTCTTATTCAACGCTGTTCTTCGAAGCATTTTCAAATTGAAACAAAATGGCACACATAATAACGTCCTGAGGAATACGATTAAATAACATTCGAATGTGATGTTTTTCGTAAAGTAACTATCCAAACGACGAGACACAGATGAACTCTTTTCCATGCTAATGCGAATAATACAAGTCGCTTTCATAGAAGCTTAAACATGCATATTAATTCTCGATGACTTTGTGTTTCTTTTGCTGTGCACTTTGATTCAGTTATGAATCATTTATGCTGCCGAAAACTCCGTCGTATCTGCGCACGCGCCAAGTCTCTTCAGACTGTCTCTAACTTCCTGATTCGGTATTTTAATCACAAAACCGGGTAAATTCCGTTTTTTTTCCCCAACTTGGTAATTCACGGAATATTTCCGTTTTTTAAGGAAAAGTTACGTTTTGAAACGAAAACGGAAATTTCCTGTCAAAATCAGTAAAAATCTTCCTGAAAATTCAGGTTTTTTTTAACAGTGTAGATTCAGTGGGGCATTTTACGTAAGAAAAAGCAAGAATAGTGTCAGATACATTTAAAGTTTATTTTGTGCCGAGCAGTGTTATCAGACTGAAATTTGCTAGAAGTTTTTAATTAAAGCCAAAATATTTAAACTCTTTGCTGTACAACTCAGCTTTCTATGTATATTTATACATAGATTTTTTTTTTTTTGAGAGAGAGGGAGAGACTTTTAGTATTGAATATTTTACTGTCTCAGCAAGGATAAGTACTCAATTTGCTTCAACAGCAGGTAAAAGAAACTGCTTATAGTCTTCATTATTAAAAAAAAATTCTGTTAAATTCTTGAATTATTTGAACATTTCCCTCAGCAACGTTATTCACCATTATTTATTTTATTTTTTTTCTTTTAATTCTGTGATTGATATGATCATATTTGCATTCGTTGGGGCGTGGGACGAAGAATACTAGAAAATAATCCCTAATATTCATGTTTGAAAAAAAATCCAATTTTTCTATGCTACACTTGTTATATTTCTCATCTTTATTCTTGTAATAACTTGCTTTTCTTTTAACTATAAATTTGATGCGAAAAACTAAATCAAACTAATTAATTCACCAGAAAAGTGTCACAAGTACTTTAACAAAACTGTCCTAGTTGTTATTTCAATTTCCAGGTCGTTCATATCTTATAAGGCTTTTTCCAAGTTCAGATATTCTCAGAAGTTTTAATAGCAAATGAAGCACCTATTAATGTTCAATCCATTTGTTTTACTGTACAAAATGGCCCTGAAATTGTAAAAAGTGTTGTACCTAGTTTTTTTCGCTCATGATTAAATGAAAAATCTCTTTCATGTATTGGAACACGGATATTTTGAGGCATATAAGAGACTGGATTTTCTCAGAAAGACTCCCTTATTGACTAATAATACCTTAAAATATTTTTTTTTCTCTGCACCCCGCTACTTTAAAAACATAGAAAACATTTTGCACAGCTCTTTCACAACTCTATTTTTTGCCAAGTATAAGTTTTGAAAATCATAGCACAACATGTAGACAAGGGTTACTGCAATCTACATTGTATGCTGCGATCTACTAAATAATCGATTGTATTAAAGGTGTTGCTATATAGATTCAAACGGTTAAGAAAGGTTCCTGTTTGAACTAATATTTATGCGTTGGAAAATGAGAATAATTGAAAAAAAAACTCTTCCAAGGAAATGATCTCTTTAGTCTGAAAAACTCAAAAATTGTGAAAATTACGAAAAAGCGTAAAAATGAAGGGTGTTTGAGCACCATCTTCCATTAAGAGAGTAGGGAGCTAAAATTTTAGGAGGGTGATCTTATACATAAATGTAAAAAAAGTAGGGTGCGCCTTGGTCCGTAGCAAAAAAAAAAAAATTGAACTACCCTAAGGTGAGCCTTAAATTGATAATTCATTGTTATTCGTATTCTTTGTTGGAGAATAATAGTCCTATTTAAATGTGTTGCATTTTATCAATTTGTATGCTTAAAGGCTAATCTCTATCACTCTATCTATTCGAAATTGAAAAAAAATGGCCATTTTGAAACAAAAATTTGAATTTTGAGCTTTTTGGATTCTAAAATGTTTAAAACCCCGCCTATGTGAATTCTAGTGCATTAAGGAATCTCTGTGTCAATTTTGTTGAAAATCGGACGAAAAGGTACAAGGAACAAACATACATACATCCATTTTTATGTATATAGGTATCGATAACATCGTATTTCTAGGGTGCAAAGTATACATTGTTTTGAATGGATGTGAATACAATTTTCTGCTTTTTCCCGGAGAGATAAGTGTAACTCTTTTTATCTCACACAAATTCATAACTAAATTAGTAACGTCTGCACTTCATCCTAAAAGAGCAAGGACACTTTTTCCGCTGAAGTTATGAACTCTTTTAAAAATTATAGTCTAAAGATTATGTTTGCTGTAGTCAACCATTTGTCTTGGGAAAGCTTTCTTGGACTTGTTTCATATTTTTTGGATATTTTCCCCGTCAAAACTGCCTTGCTCATCTCATGAAGTTACTGTTACTTAATAATTTACCGCTTAACCCTTTAAGCGGTCAATTATTTTACCAGAAATGCTTCCAAAAAAGGCATATTTTTTTATTGCATAAAGTTAAGTACCATACTTAACAGAATAAGAATGTTAAGAATTTTTTAATTTTTTTTTCATTTTCAATGCTTTTACAACATTTTTTATTTTACAATTTTGGTCACAAAACCCCGAAATGTTTGCTTTTTTCAAATACATTCCGCATGCAGTAAAGTGGTTTACAAATTGTGCAAAAATTTCTCTTACACTTACTGTGAGTTTTGAGGTTTACGATTTTCCAAACAGTTCGGGCAAACCAGAAAAGGAAATCTGAAAATATCGATGCCCGTACGCCGTACGGGCAAACCAGATGAGGCCAATTTCGGGTTGCACGTACACTGTACGGGCAAACCGCTTAAAGGGTTAAATCATTTTTATTATCAAAACTGATCTGATCAATGGCAAATTCTATAGGTTCATATTGACCTTATTTGAAAGTACAGTCGACGCTCGTTATAACGACCACACGTTATAAAGACCATCCTAATATAACGACCGGTGAGAAAACCCCCAACTGTATCCCAATATACATAATGTTCTACCTCTTATAGCGACCACTCGTTAGACGGTCGTTATATCGAGCGTCGACTGTATAACATGTTGTTTAGCTTCGCCCAACAGGCCCAAAAAATCACTTTGATCCACTGGTAGGTAAATTTAGCTTTTGCAAAAAATGCCGCAAATTAAGTTCATTCATTTGTAATTGGCAAATATCCCATTACAGAGGTCTACCAAGTTTTTCTTCCAGTTTCCGTATTACACCTTTGTATTTTCCTGTCTTTGTATGCATCTATCCAAACCAATACAAACAATTTCCTACTCAAAGAAATAATTTATTGTTCCTGGCTTGTCTAAGAAACGTTAATGGGTGCTCTCATTGGTTAGAAGCAAGGAGAGCGCGGGTGGCACCCAAAGTGCGGCCACTTCCTTGTGGTGAGTCCAGGGTAATTTCAATGAACAAGCAAAGAGTTGAGTAGTTCAAAGAAACAACAAAATGATTAAGAAAATGTGCTGAATTCACTTTGAGTAAATAATGAGAGGAAATCTTGAATTATAAAATTTCTGCTTAATATCAAAAATACCGGAAATTTCGGAAATTTCATGAACTTTGGACTTAATATGCAGGCTGAAATCATAATCTAAAATCTTTTTAAAAAATTCCTTGTATATTTTAAACCATTTTCTCCCATTTAATAACCACCCGTCACAAGTTCAATCATTTGCAATATTTTTTTAAAAAATTTGAAAAATCCAAAAAAAAAAAAAAAATCAAAATTTTCAGAATTTTAGGCCAAATGCGCAGACTAAAGATAACATCGCAAAAGTGAAATATTTTACAGAAGTTACTTATCCTCATTCACAGTAAATGAAAAGTACACGTTTTCGAAAATAAAAAAATCATTTTTTTCGCTCCACCCTAGTGCACATATTAGACCATGGGATTTTAATTTATGAAATAAAAAAAAATAGTTTAAAAAATCGCCACCAGGGGAAAATTTGGCGTTGTCAAAGTGTCTTACTGTTAATATCGCAAATTAAATTTGAAAAAATGCTTTATTCATTAATTTCGCTAAGAAAAAATGATTGTTATTTGCAAATAATTTTTGATATGGTCGCCGTAGAATTTCCTATTAAAAAAAAAGTCACTACGAAGAAAATAGCGGTGCGTTAACCAAATAGAATGCAATAATTTGCATAAACGCGTTGCATTTTAGCGATCTTTAGTATAAAATGGCGGTTAGATGGTGGTCAGAATTCTCATCATTCTGAGTCCAGAGAGTTGCCATTACATAGCTCTTACGGGACCGTGCTTGGCTCTATTACCAGAGGAATGAAAATGCCAATGCTGTGCACTGAAAAGTGCTGTGTATCAAAGGAATGTTTCTGATATCGCAAGTTTAAAAGATATCATAACTTTAAAAGTCAGAGAAATCAATTCTGATATCTTACGAGCAGCCGTGGAAAATGTTGTGCATCGTATGCAGTCTTTGCAACTTCACAATTTGGTGATCATATTGCACCACATTCGTTTTTAAAAAAGCAATTTTTGCAAATAAAATGGATGCATAAATTGTCAGTAGCATTGAATTCTTCGATGATCAGAGTAATACAGTTTTGCAGCGCCAAAATTTCCCCTGGTGGCGATTTGTTAAACTAATTTTTTTTATTTCAGAAATCAAAATCACATGGTCTAATTTGTGTGCTCATGATAATTTTTCCTCCAGTAATTGACGCGCTAGAGGGCTCCAAACACCTCACGTTAATTTATAACCACCCTATATTTTAAGCTAGAATTATGTTATCTTTTCAAAAAAAATCATGTTATTTTTATGAACTGAAATTTTTAATGAAAAAAGCCAATTATTGTATTGCTTTAGTAATTTTTTTTAAAAGGTAAAACGCTTAAGAGTTTGAACTAATGTACCGGATTTTGTTTTAAGTATGAGCAGAAATTTTCTAACTTTTCCCTAAAAAACAAAATGCGTAAGAGTTTTAAAGGTTACATTTTTGCACATTATTTTGTTTCTAATAAATTTATATATATATATAAATGAGTTGTGTTCCTCCAGCATCATAGGGTGAGTATCTTAAAGGACCATTTCACGAAAAAGTAGCAATGTTGTCTCGCATGTGACATCTTATATGTTTCAATAAAAAGTAATAATTTTGAGCGATAATTAATGAAATGTTTTTCTTAATATTTCACATACGTTTGTAGTTTTCTTAAGCAACAAATTGTTTTCGTTACTCCTTTAAATTATTACTATTTCACTTGCGGGACAAAATTTTTCCGTGGAATGAACCTAATGTTTAATCTAGGGATGCACCGATAAGCAATTTGGCCCATTACCGATTAATTGGCAGATCAGATTAATGATCAGGATTATTATTTTTAACATTACATATATTTCACCATCACTGTTTTTTCCTCCCTTTCTTTGTTCCGATTTCAGAAATAGTTATTTATTTCTGAGAAGATTTTTTTAATGCAAAATACACCATTTCAAAATTTCATCAAATTTCTTTGAAGCGATTTTCATATTTTTGCAAATAACATTACATAAACACCATAGAAATGAAAATTATTTAAAAAATTCGGGGGGAATTGTGGTGAGCACTTTAATTTAGGGGTGTTCTTAATTTAAATTTATTTTTCAATTATAAGTAGCCATTTTATTCAAGATTTTTATTATTTTAAAATTACAGGTTATCTAAAAGTATTTAGTTAAGGAGAAAAGTATCGATACATGAAAAATGTTGCAACATTGTCAAAATGTGCATATTTTTTCCAAAAATGGGAATATTAAATTGTTAAATCATTTATATCTGCTGAGAGAACTATTATCATTATTATTTTTAATACTATTTTGTATTTCATTCTTTGAATTATTCTTATTTTTTTACTTACTACACTACACTTTCGTACTGCATGTTATACTTGTGTTTGCAGAAAATTTTTTTATTTCTTGTTTTTAAATTTCCCATCGAAGTTTCTTATTCCAGCATCACTGAAGGAATTCAAACATCTGACTGATTGTAAATGAAATGAAATACTTATGCTTTCGCATTCCCATTTAAATGTTCAGGGATTTAACACAGGTTTTTCTTTTAATGTTCCAATCAGTTTTACTCAAAAATATTTGCTTTGTTTAAACTCTGCAGCACTTTCATGCTGCATGTTTTAGTAAGGATTGCATAAAATTATACTTATTTACTGTTAATATGACTAATTATCATAGTTTCTTGGTGAAGGTATACTTTAATAAGTAATAAAAATAAATTTTTTCTCCAATTAATTGGCAAGTTGGCCGATTAATCAGTACTACTGATTAATATGGGAAAATGAGAAATAGCAAAAACCGAGCAACGAAAAAAGGAGTGTAAGCTAGCGCACCGGAAAATTAAAACACGCGCATTTGAAAATTAAAAAACGGAAAATTGAGAAATTGTAGAAACAGAAAAATGAATAACGGAGAATTTAGAAACGGGAAAATGACAAACGGAAAAATGAGGATTGGAGCTTCTGTAAAATCATGGAAATATAATCAACGAAACGGAATAACTCCGGCAACTCAGCTGTCGTATATTTTTCTGTTATTTTCAGGACATTTTTTTAACAGTGTATTTTTGTTTTAACACAGCATTTTACACGCCCCGTTTCATTAATCCACCTGTCCCAACCGCACTTCACCAGACCTTCCTTATGGGAAATGGCAAAATAGCTCAAAATATTATTTCTTTTCTTTTCAATTATTTTCTATTCTTGGCTATTTAACAGCCTCTCTTTAATTAAACTCTGCAGATTTTCCTTCTAATATCTTTAACTTCTCTCTTCTACAGCACATTTTTTCAGCAGCGGTCAATGGTATTTTTAATGTAGCATGAAATGTATTTCGCCTGACAGTGATAAAATTTCTTTAAACTTGCGCTTTGAAAAACATATTTGATAAGCTTAAGATAGAATACAGTGAAGTCTCACTTATGCGCCTGCCCTAGGCACCAACAGAAAAAGGCGCATAAGTGAGAGAGACGCATAAGTGAACAAGCCTATTTAAAGGACTAAAACTCAACATACGTTCTAATGAGAGAGTGAATAAGAATGTTTCTATAGAAAAGGGACATATTAATAAATAAATTTTCATACATTTTAGGGAAAATTCGGCGCATAAGTGAAATATTTATCTTCAAAGCGACGCATAAATGAACAATACTATAATTACTTTGCTATGGTATGTGCTTGGACCATTCAAAATCGTCGTATAAGTGAAAAAGGCGCATAAATGAGGCGGCGTATAAGTGAAAGTTCACTGTAGTAGTCATTTTTTAGCCTACTTTCCCGTTAAAAATAAAAGAAAGACGAAAAAAGTATTAAAAGTAGCTTAATGCATCTAAAAAATATCGCCAAGTCCAAAAAATATCGCCAAGTTAAAAAAAATATCGCCAAGTCCAAAAAATATCGCCAAGTTAAAAAAATAAAAAGGTAAAATGAATATCGAAAAATTAAAAATTTGAAAGTAGGGTATTGAGATGGGGAATTTGTGCGTCGGTCGGTCGGTCGGTCGGTCTGTCGGTCCTTCTGTCTGTCCCCCCCCTAATAACTTTTGAATGAACATTCCGATTTGGACAAACTTTTTTTTGTTGGAAAGATCTCGGCGAGTACAGCTCATTCCCATATTTGATTTTTTGATTTGAACAATTTTTGGTTCAACTTTGAGCCGTTCAAAAAACCGGTCCCGCGATACTAACTTTTTAATGAACAGTCCGATTTGAACAAACTTTTTTTTTGTTGGAAAGAACTTTTCAAGGGTACTTCATTCCCGCATTTACATTTCCGATTTGAACAATTTTTCGTTCAACATTGAACCGCTCAATCAAGCTGTCACCCCTAATAACTTTTGAATGAACAGTCCAATTTAAACAAACTTTTTTTTTGTTTGAAGCATCTCGGCAAGGATACTTTATTACCGTATTTAAATTTTCAATTTGAACACTTTTGGTTCAACATTGAACCGTTTAAGCAACCTTTCTCCACCTAATAACTTTTCAGTGAACCGTCCGAATGGAATAAATTTTTTTTTGTTCGAAAGATCTCAGCGAGTGCAGCTCATTCCCATATTTGATTTTTCGATTTGGACAATTTTTGGTTCAACTTTGAACCGTTCAAACAACCGGTCCCGCGATGCTAACTTTTGAGTGAACAATCCGATTTGAACAAACTTTTTTTTGTTCGAAAGATCTTTTCAAGGATACTTCATTCCCGTATCTACATTTTCGATTTGAACAATTTTTCGTTCAACATTGAACCGCCCAATCAAGCTGTCACCCCTAATATCTTTTGAGTGAACAGTCCGATTTAAATAAATTTTTTTTTGTTCGAAGGATCTCAGCAAGGATACTTCATTACCGTATTTAAATTTTCAATTTGAACACTTTTTCGTTCAACATTGAACCGTTCAAGCAACCTTTCCCCACATAATAACTTTTGAGTGAACCGTCCGAATGGAATAATTTTTTTTTGTTTGAAAGATCTCGGAGAGGCTTTCCCATACATTCCCATATTTCGCTTTTTGATTTGAACCATTTTTCGTTCAATATTGAACCGTTCAGAGAAAAAAAAATTAACATTAGCGTCTATGGGGAATTTAAGTTGAATGTTGATCCTGAACTTAAAGTCGGATTTCCTTCAAACTAACTTTGTAAGAAAATGGTTTTGATAAATAATGTTTGTAACGTACTTTTCTGAGTAATCTTCTGTGAGGACTCTGATTCCGACTCCGACTCCGCAAACATGGCGGAAATGCAGGCTCAGAAAAAAAATTACTGACTGTTCAGACGATTTTTTTTTTATTCATTTGTTTTATTTTATTTATTATTATTATTATTATTATTATTATTATTATTATTATTATTATTTGGCAGACGATGTTTTTTTTTGTAACAAAAATTTTTCATTCACGAGAACATTTTAATCTTTATTAATATTTAACAACTGGCAACAGATTAAAAGTGAAATTCGAGACATTTTATTAATGGACGAGTTTTTTTTTCTTTTTTTTTTCCTTTCTTTGATAAAATGTGTTTTGATGCTCTTTGTACTTTTATTTATTTATTTATTTATTTTATTAATATTATTATTATTATTATTATTTATTTTTTTTTTTTTTTGAAATCGATGGAGGATTTTTTCTACGGAGGAACTGTAACAGTTACTCTTTAAAAGGTGCGACAAAACTTTATTTATTCGTTAATTACTTTTTACGTGTCTATTTCATCTGATGAGAGGGGTATATTTTGCTTTTCGAAATCAGCTCTAAGTGCTAAAAAGGTATGTTTGACATAATTTTAAGTCTCAGATAATCAAGAGAATAATGATCAGATGCGAGAATGCCGATGTCGATGTACGGGAAAGTAGGCTCGTTTAGTTCTTGACAGAACTTCTTGTTAATAATATCTGTTACATCATCACCTAAATGTACTGAATGCATTGATAGTTTTGAGTAAATTAATATCTTAAAAGAAGAAAAGAAATGTGTAACTTAGAAAGGTATATATACTCTTATTAGCAAGCAGAGACGTTTTAATAAATGTGATTAATTTAAAAGAACGTAAATACAGCACAAATAAAAGAGATTTTGAATAAAATATTCCCACTAAACACATAGGTTAATTCCACAACTTACTTTATTTCTAAACACAAGTATCTAAATTTTACTTTGGTAACTTGCGTTACACATTTTGATAAAAGCATAAAACATTAAATAAACAATATTCAAAAGAAAAGTACTGTTATTTGCTTGGTACACACTTATAAGATAGAAAATATAACATAGTTAACATTTCTTTTTTCTTTCCAATGGGGCTGCGTAAGCGAGAAAACGCCTTTTGCATACCCAGTGCGATCCCCCGATAAAGCATCCAGTCTTTACATGTGCCACCATTAAGACGCTGTGATGCGTTGGCACAGGTAATTTTGACGCCCAGTTATGGAGGCACCTGGGCTCTTTTCGATGCGAAACTGCACTAGGAGTTTAATTTTGCCGAAGGATATTCAAAGCCAAACGAATACCCTAAGGGATCTCTTACATGTCTCATAATCATACGACATGGGCGCTGGTGATTTTCTGCATCATGAAAATCCACCGACTGGCCACCACAGGTCAGAACCCGGGTCCTCGGCGTTGAAGGCCGACGCCGGAAAACATTCAGCACACCGGAAAACATTAATATCAGTTAAAACATCTCATGCATCTGTTCAAAAAAATTTTTTTGCAGACCTGTGTTATCTAAGCACCAAAAACAGTTCCCTCCAATCCTATAGTCTAACACTTAAAAGCAATATTTCAAACAACCTATTTAACACTACATAAGTTTGGCAATTAATATCTAAAAATAGAATTATGCAAATATATCTTTTTTTATGAAATAAGGTATAATTACGCATTTATAAAACTTAAAATTGTCATGTAAGTTCTGGCCGGAATTTTTTCAAACAGTCCCATTGCCACAAATTCAAAGCTCCAATAGAAAAAATCTATTACCCTTGCAAATGTTTTTTGGCCTGACATTTAAAGTAATCAGTGTGAATTAGCCGAAATTGCTGAGAATCGTGTTGAAACTACTTTGTTTAGTTTGAGAGCCACATTTGTGATGAAAGTATGCATCTGGGTCGTTGCGAAAACAGTCCTCTGAGAAATGATTTAATTAATGTTAGTTAGTTTAATTATGAACCATATTACTTATTATGTCCGTAATTTGTAAATAAATTATAGGTAGTTTCGAAATTAATCATGTTCCAATTATTTTGAAGATATTAAGCAACAAAATGCAAATACACAGTCCCCTACTTAGTTATACTACTATAGATCTTTTAACAAGATCCGAGAAAATAGGAGGCTAGCGTATGGAAAGAAAAAAAATGTTCTTTGAAAATTTCCATTGAATGGTGAAAATTCCGCTAAAATTAAATAAGGTAACCACACACACACACACACAAAAGAAGAATAAACGTATCTTTGAAGCTAAAATAATTCTCCCATTGAACAATGCAAACTGAAATGGCGTTAAATATAAACCACAAAACTACGTTAAGGGTCAATCCATTTCAAATCACCCAATATGAATAAAATTTGTTGCTCAACATTTTTAATTTTCCTGATTTTTTTATCATGGATTACCTATGGTAGACATAAATAAAACTGCAATTGAAAAAAAATTACATGCTATATTTTTTATTTGGCAGCCATTTCAAAATGGCAATTTGACAAATTTGGTACAAAAACAGGGTTTGCGAGAAAAAAAATATTGCCAAGTCATTTTTAAAGATATCAAAATAGTTTTAAAACCAGTATGTTCAGCATAAAATGACCTTTAAATGCACTTTCTTTAAATTTCCCTATCATGTAAGAAAGTTGGTTAAAATGTTTCTCTAAAAACTTGGAAAAAATGTAAAAATTGGTAATTTTTAAGAACATAATTTTTTATGAAGGAAGAGAGACTCAGTAATATTATTTTATTTCTGTGTTTGAGCACTCATTATACTACCAGCAGCATAAGTTTTAGTCTTTAGAATGAACTCCTTTTTTTTCTACGGGTCTTCTACGGTTAAATGGCGAAAAACTCGTAAATGCCAATTTTCGTTGATCACTACCTGAAAACGGACTGAATGAAAAAAAAATGAAAACTGTACAAAATGTTCTTCATACTAATGAAAATATCTCATAAAAATTCTGTCTGAGACTCTACTACGTTTTGAGTTATAGAGCTGCAAATATCAACAAAAACGCTACCTTTTTAATACACTCGTGCAATGCTAAATTAGCAACTAAGGCTTATCTTAACTGACAAAGTTAAATAATGCTGAAATCTATAAGTTAACAATGCACTTTTAATTACTTTTTTTCAAAAAAGAATGGACAGTAAAAGCATCATTGTAAAATTCTGGAACTTACCCATATGTTTTATGCACTACAATGGCGTGATCTATTACACACATTAATGTTTTTGAAATATATTTTTGTGTTCAACTCGTAACTGCTTAACAGCTGTAATGTTAACTAAGGAGTTGAACAAGCATGATATTTCATTGCACAGTTTATTAGTCATGTGGTGTCTTTTTCTACAAGTCGTTGTCAGTTCCATTGAAGTCACTTAGCGTACTACATCCTTTGCGGGTACCCAAGCAGTATCATTTTTTCAGAGTTGACATTCAGTTTTTGGTCTAGAAATATGAAATAAATGCACCAAAATATCATTGTTACCTTCAGTTTTGTCTTTAACTTTTCCAAGCCACCACTTCTCATCGTATATACAGGCAACAAAGTCATTATTTGTGAATGACGACACATTTGTCAATAGTATTAAAGTCTGATGATCACCAAAGCTCAAGCCTGTGGAAGTAACAAAGCACCTAATTTGATTGTTATTTAAGGGAACATACCTGTGATAACCTCTTGTACCTTTCACTGTTAAACAACATTCAAATATCTCAGTCAGTGTGTTTTCCATTCGCTCAATTTCAGCTGAAGAAACATACATACATTTGATTCCAGGGATGTTATCCCGACAGTATTTAATCATGTCTTGTGAAGTCAGAATTTGATCTGTATAAGATCATTAGAGGGATGCTAGCGTTACTTCTGGCTTAGTATTTCTGCCAATCCCATTACAAGAATTTTTCCCATGCGATGAACCAAAGAAATTCCACTCGGCTTGCGACCGTGCTGGCAGACATTAACAAAATTTTCGTATTTCAGCGATGGAGCAAGCAGCCAATACAAAAATAAGAAAAGTTTTGTTAGTGTCTGCCAACAACAATCAAATAAGGTGCTTTGTTACTTCTACAAGCTCGAGCTTTGATGATCATCACACTTCAATATAATTTACAACTGTGTCCTCTTTCACAAATAATGACTATTGCCTGTATATACAATGAGAAGTAGTGGCTTGTAAAAGTTGAAGACAAAAGTGAATGTAACAAGGCTGTTTTAGTGCATTTATTTCATCCTTCTAGACCAAAAACTGCCTGTCAACTCTGAAAAAATGATACTGCTTGGGTACCCGCAAAGGAAATAGTAAGCAAAGTGACTTCATTGGAACTTACAACGACTTATAGAAAAAGACACCACATAACTGATAAACTGTGCAATGAAATATCATGCTTGTACTTCTCTCTTTAATCAAAATTACAGCTGGCAAGTAGTTACAAGTTGAACACAAAAAAATATAGAAAAACAATCGTGTGTGTAATAGTTTAGGTTAGTGTAGTACATAAAACATACCGGTAAGTCCATGAATTTTACCGGTACTACTACTTCTACTGTCTATTATTTTAAAAAAAGAATAATTAAAAGTGTATTGTTAACTTATAGATTTTAGCATCATTTAACTTTGTCAGTTAAGATAATTTTAAGCCTATAGTTGCTAATTTAGCATTGCACAAGTGTATTAAAAAGGTAGCGTTTTTATCGAAATTCACAGCTCTATAACTCAAAACGTAGTAGAGTCTCAATCAGAATTTTTTGTGAGATATTCTTATTAGTATGAATTTTCTGAGATTTCTGAAGACCCGTAGAAAAAAAAGGAGTTTATTCTAAAGACCAAAACTTATGCTGCTGGTAGTATTATGAGCACTCAAACACAGAAATAAAATAATATTGCTGAGTATTCCTTCATACAAATTTGTGGTCTTAAAAATTACCAATTTTTACGTTTTTCCAAGTTTTTAGAGCAAAATTTTAATTGAATTTCTTACATGATAGGGAAATTTAAATAAAGAGTACCGTAAAATGGGGTGTATAGGAACAACGGGGTCAATCGGAACAAAACTTCTCTACCGTGCAAGGAAACTCTATATAAATATATTATTGGGTATTTTTCGCCATTAATTTTTTTTAGAAAGGTAAGATCATAGGAAGTAGGAAAAAAATACTTTTGTCAATCTGACAACGCCACCGGCTTATAAGGTGAACTGCACGTGGAATGCTAGAAAACATCACGTTTTAATAGACTGCAAAACTTCATATATAAGTACAAACCTTCTTATCTTTTAAACCTAAGAGAGGTATGTTTCAATTATACATGTATCTGAACAACAGAATACCACATTACAATTTACATTTTTTTAAAATTGTGTCATAAAAATGAAGAATTCTGAAAAATGCCATAAGAAAAAAAATTGCGGGTGTATCGGAACACCCGGTTCTGTTGTTCCAATTCAAACCAATTTAAAGGAAACAGTTTGAAAAATCAAGACTCCCCCATCCCCGCCCCAATTCTTCTAGTAAAGAACAGAACAAGGATTTATTATTGTTTATCCCTTCTCGTGAGCAACTAGATCTTAGAATGACAGAAAGTTGCAGATTTAAAAAGATTTTTGTTTCAGGAGACTTCTTTTTACTTAAAATACATGGGGCAAGTCATACAGACTTTATGTATCAAAAGGTAAAAAATCACACTGACTGTGATGAATAAGTGGAAAAATCTTACAGGGCAATGCCCAAAACCCAGAGATTTTAAGAAACTAAAGAAAAGGCATCATTCATCCCAGAAGATGTTATGAAAAAACTTAAGCCATGTCACAACTGCTAGTTTTAAGGACAAATACATATTTGTGGACGATATGAGTGACTTCAATTTATGTTACAGCTTTGTATTTCAATTCAAAAGCATTTCTTAAAATCAATTTTAATTTTTCATAAGTTCAAAATAATTTTGAATTTTGACTAATCATAAACGTTTACTTGTATAGAAAAAAAAATATTTGACAATAACTATCTGTTGTAATTCTGTTCCATCAATATTACTCATTTTTGTGAGACCTATCACAGGTTAAATGGAAAAATATATAAATTTTAACATCCTATCAGCGGGGTGATTCGGAACACCCCTAAATTCCCATATATATTCATAAAGACTGTTCGAAATGTTTTGTCTTTGCTTGGAATATCAAAAGCAAAGCAAGACCGAAGTTTTTACCAAAAAAAAAAAAAAAAAAAGAAAAAAAAAAATATATTTTAACTGCTTTTTTTTTACAAAGCTGAAAAGTGTTCCGATTCACCCCAATTTACGGTATTTCAAGGTCATTTTATGCTAAGCACACTGGTTTTTAAATTATTTTTATACCTTTAAAATGAATTGGCAATAAATTTTTTCGCGAACCCTGTTTTTCTATCAAACCGTGAGGCCAAATCGCCACTTTTAAATGGCTGCCAAATAAAAAATATAGCATGTAAATTTTTCTTATTGCAGTTTTGTTTAAGTCTACCCATAGTTAATCCATGATAAAAGAATCAGGAAAATTCAAAATGTTTAGCAATAGTGACTGGGTGATTTGAAATGGATTGACCCTTAAACAACTTTAAGACCCTTATTTTTATCACTCAATTTTTTGCCACGGCAACATTACTGTGATTTATCGATTTTTAAGTGTTTTGTGAACAAATAGCTTCTATTTTTGCTACTGGCGATTAAAAAAAATTCAAAACAAAATTTAAAAAAATAATAGCTCAAATTCTGTTTTTTACACATAATTAAAATTTTCAAGGGCCTTGCCAGCGCTTTAAATATATTCTGTACCTCAGAATCAGGCTAAAGTAAGTCCATTTTCGTCACTTTTTAGGCAAGGGTGAAAATGATTGTCAGATTCATGCAAAGGATGGGATTCGGGCTCTTTTAGTGCTCCTCAATAATTGAACCGTTTATTTCAAAAACCAGTCAACAGACAAATTTGTTGTTTTGAGAAAAACGAAAAAAACTGTTTAACAACCTACTGCTTTTTATTTAGGTGTTGATTTTTTTAGGCTTAAAGTAGACCTCATTTGGATACTTAACCGACAAAAAAATATTTTCTTACGTCTTATCTTCAGTACAAAAAAAGTTATTAAACCTTTTGTAGTTGACTGCTTTTTGCAATAAACTAATCGTTCACGCATATTTTCAGAGCTTTGCTCTCAATTTTTGTAATATCTTGTAGTAAAAATGAGAATGTGAGGGAAAAACATTATATTTTTATTTATCACCTACTAATTACATTATTATATAAGGTATTTTTTGTCATATTTTGGTTCCTGGAGAGATAGCTATTCGTTATCGTAAACCATTTCGACTATGTTTTCACTATTAGTAGTTGGCCAATTCAAAATGCTGGTGTAGAAATTTTCATATCCAATTAGATATTGTTTGAGATTGTTTAGATCTCGAATTTTCTTTACATTAATAGGAACCTATAATGATAACGACAAAATAAAAAAGTCAAACTAAAATATGAAACGAGAATTGATAAGGTTGTGCATAAAATGTAAATTTATATCAAGGAAAAAGAAATTCTCACCTTTCCTGAAGGATATGCCCTTTCAGTAGGCAATTCTGGGATATTTTGTTTTTTTAGAAGTGAAAATGTAGACTCAACGAATCCATCAATATGTGGCTTTACCACCACTCTCCCATGACTTCTGTTATTGTAAATGAACTGCTTATAAGTTGATATTTTGAAAATATCTTTTTCATCCTTAGGAATACCTTTTCCTGAGGTTTCATCTGAGGGGGATTTTTTTTTATAATACCGTGGCCACCACGTTTTGAAATTAAAAATATCTTTCGGTGTAACTCTATGGATGGTAAAAAGACTTGTTTTACTAGCCTTTAAAATAAGTTCACTATACTCATCTGGAGTATAAATTCTATCAACCCTTCTTATGACTCTTTTTATAGATCTAAAGTCTCTGTCACATGGGGAGAATGAATGTCCACGAACAGGGAAGTTGTGAATCATTTCATCAAAACTTCCTTTGTCGCAAAGATTCA
>JAXGGA010009366.1:0-51714 GCA_038373865.1 Uloborus plumipes
TTTAGTTGAGTATTCCAAAATGCACTTGTTATTAGCTACCACTTTGTTGCTGCCAAACATTGCTTCATTTAGGTCTATTCACTTTGTTTATGCTGCAGCCTTGAAACAAAAATTTGACTTCAATTCAATGTTTATTGTGATATTTATTATTAAGTGAAACTAAATGCTAATTTAATGCATTTAAGAGGATCAAAACAAGTTTTAACTCTTGGTATGTATCCGAAGAATACAATTTTTACTAGTTAAAATAAGTTATCTGCAGTAATATTTAAACTTGAAAATAATAATTATCCAGAGTAAACTATGCATTTATAAAAATAGTAGTTGCTTTTGTCTATGATGCAGAATATTTGAATTTTGTAATTATTAAGAGTAGTAAAGAGGTACCGAAAAACAGTATTGTTTTCATATATATTTTTTGCAGCAAAATTATACTTAAACATTTCACAAATTATGCAGCTATAAAACTCATTTAACTACTCGTAAGCATTATAGCATTTAATTATTTCTCAAAATTTCTTTCATAATTTTTATTTGCTCAGCATGGAAATATTTTTCTTCTCTCTATTTTTCACTTTTTTTTAATAAAATTTTTTTCTAAATATCAAAATAGAATTTTTTTCTTTCAATCTTATAATATTACTCATGTCCAAAATTACCCCCCCCCCCCCTCTAGTCCAGCAGACGAAACTGTTGCATGCAACTGGTGAATGATTTCTATCCCCCTCCCTTCATAGAAGCAAAATGAATAAACACTTCTCAGTTTTTATTTTCCTATAAAGGTTCAGTACTTGCAAAATATCCTCATATTTAATTTGCAAACTCAATCACATTTTCTTTCTTTCTTTTTTTTTTTTTTTTTATTGTTGCTAATATTTTGTCTTTTTTGGAAGTTCGAGCAGAAATCAATTCTCATAATGTTCGTGGAGAATCTGATCTGCACCAGTTTCTAAATTATTTCACCTCACAGCACACAACGGAAATAGAACTATTGCTTTGGTGGCCATAGATAAGGTTTCACATAAGAATGCAAGGTTGTGCAATTTACACTTTTTCCCCCCAAAATCCAACTCAACAAAAAGCCATATGTAGGCAATTTTCAGTTCCCATTTTACAATTTGCCTGAGGAGAAAAATACCGCCATGGTTCTTTCCCTAGTGTGAACTCTGTTATAGGTTTAATGGGCTGTTAGCATGGTACAATTACTCTTTGCATTACTGGCTCCACCTTAGTCATCCACCAAATGTGGAAGCTCTTCTAATTTATTTCAGTTATTAAATGTAATATCCAACTTGTTATATCAATTTTTATGTATTACAAGTGTATTTGAATGATTTGTGAAAATTTTAAAACAGTTCAAATTTTAGGCATATGTATTTTTTAATAAATTATGTATTTTTTTAAATAATTTAAATCATGATTGAAATCTGATTTCAATTGCCAAACCCTGCAATAAATTTAAATGCTGCAAATCTAGCTTCTTTTGTTGTATTTTTTCCTCCCTTTTTTTCAAAGATATGTTAAGTGAAAATGATATCAATAGTTGATGTTCTAAATATATTCCTTTTAGTAATTAAATATCTTTAAAAGTTCATTCTCCTGAAATTCTTTGATTTTTCCCCTTTTTTTTCTTTTTATTATTGATATTTAAAGATTTTTTTTTTTTTTTTTCGTGTCATCTCCATCTTCATATCATTTTATATATTTCTTTTATCCGGTGATATATAAATGGTAAAATTACGTATAGTTTTTCCCTCTAATTTTTAAACTAAAAGTTCAGAAATTATTTATGTAAATAGTGCATTTAAAAATGTTCTTGATTGAAACTATGTTTTAAATTGTGTTGACAAGTCAATGTTAAAAGAACTTGTATAATGTGAACAAATAATTGGAAAAAAAACTTGTTATAAGTATATATTTTTTAATTTGTGATTCTTCAAAGGTAGTTTGACTGTTTTTAGTGATATATTTTTTTATTCTGTTATATTTTGCATTTGCAGAAGTATACTTTTTAATTGTAACTATTAATTAGTCATGATTTACTTGCTTCACAAATATCTTATGTTTTTATCAGTTTTTTACTTTTGCATTCTGGTGTTATTACTAATTATGTAAATGCATTGGTCTCTTTCCCTGTGATTTGTGTGCCAACTGTACTAGTCTATGGTATAGTTCCATATGTCTAAATTTTCTGAAACAGAAAAGTGCTAAATTACGAATTTTGTCGTGATATTCAAAATTGGCAAATTGAAATGGCTGATGATGCTTAATTTCAATTGATTTTTCGTATTAAAAATTTATTTAAACAATAACAATGTATTGATGTAGTATTTTGTGTGTCCGAAAATTCTTGTGAAATTAAAGTTAATGTCTAAAAAGAAAAGCAAGATACAAAGTCTCTACAACTCCTATTTTTGTGATTTCTTAAACTCCTCCAACTTGTATCACAAAATAATGTTTAAGTTAGTAGTTGTTGATTAAGGTTTTTATATTTTCCCCTGTTTCACTTTGTAATGTAGCCACTAAAATTTGCAACATTTTAATTATTCAAAATGGTTCTTAAAAGATCAAAAATCCAAATAAAATAATATAGACGCATAAAAAGATGTTTTGTTCTGTTCCAACATGAAAAATTTGCAATGATACCTGTATAATTTATATGATGTGAAAATGTTCAACCAAGCAGTGCTCAAATTTTTTAAGAAATTCAGTATGCTTGTTATGTATGGAAATAATTTGATTGTTTTTAGTTTATTAATTTCAATGTCTGGCAAGACAAATAACACTAAAACTTAAACTGTTTTAAAACTTCTATTTTTTTCTTATGTGAGGCATGCCATTGGAAAGCTCCAAGAGGAATTCAATCATTTATTGTAATAAAATATGTTTCTACAGTTCGTAGTTAGGATAACGTTATTCCTTAGATTGAAATTGCTGCTAATACTTTAATTTTTGACAATTAATTATTAAATGTCAACAAATCATACACAATGTTTTGACTTAAAAATTGCATTGATTTTAAATAGACAAATTCCCTTTCCACTTTTTTTTTTTCCTCGTCAACGTTTGATTTTCAGCGATGTTTCTAATCCTACTGAAAGGCTTATATTAAATTGTAAGCATCGACAGCATCTAGTTTTCAACTCTTATTATTGTTTAATTTTATATGATTGAAAGCCTTTGGTTAAGAACTAAATCATGAACTTAATCTGTGTCAAAAAAAAAATGCCTTTTGATTTTCTTCAAAATTTTTACTAAGAAATTCTTTTATTAAATCAATTGATTGTTTAATTTAATATTTTGAAAATTATTTCATAAGTGTTGGGAAAAGTTTGGTGAAAGTGATGTTTTTAGGAAATTAGTGTTTTGACAAATATAGAAATGTTTTATTCTTGGAACAAAATGGTCATAACATAGAAGGATCTGATCTGTATGTGTATATAAATGCGTGACAGTTGACTGTACAGTTTGACATGTAGATAATTGTCCACATTGGCAGTTTTTTAGCGAAGTATATAAATGTTTCTTCTTGTACAGTTCAAAATGAAGAAATGAAACTACAAAGTAACATCCAGCAGTGCCAAGGAATTTGTTGCAGTGTCTGTGATTTATCCGCTGTATGCTTCTTCAGTGTCAAAGTTTTTTGAAAAGTTCCTGTGTGCTTTTTTCCCCTTGTTTCTGGATTGGGTAAAAACAACTAGTATCATTTTATTTATCAGCTATTTTTGTGAAGAATGTGCTTGCCTTGTCTTTGTGATTGTGGTGTCTTTTACATCAGAAGCGATGTAGATATTGTTATGCATTGGCTGATGATTGTTAGAGGTGTACGATGCTATTGAATTGGTTTATTAGGTTATAAATAAAAAAAGTTCAACCTTAGTGTGTCTTTTTGTTCTATTTCTTTCATAAATTGTTTATTCATAACTGTGAAATGTTAAATTACACTTACCAAAGAAATTTTTTTAAACAGTGAAAGTTGTGTAAGTTAGCCTCTTGCAATATGCAATTTTTAATTGTCAACTTATAGAGAGGTTGATATGTATAATATAAGACCAGTTATGTACCTGACGAAAATGTATAACTTTAAAAGCTTTACTGTACTTTAACAACACCACCAAGCACACTAACAGCTCAGTTGATTTACACATTGAATATGCATTGCCCAGATATAAAAGAAAAGAGTTATGCTGTACTTGCCAACTTTTACGGATTTGGCTTAAAATGTAAGCATTTTAGTTGTAGTCTTAATTTTTTACACATTTCGAATTCTGATTGCATCCGCCTCTGTACAATTGTTCCACTTTGGTTTGATGTGTGATTCTACCCCATCGATATCACTCATTTTGTGCTTACTCTAATTTTTATGTCATATTACATACCAAAGAATTTGCAGAATTGTCATTTTGCCATGCCTTCTTGGAATTTAAATAGTTCTATTGGAGTTAATTCAAACAAAGCTTTTATTTTTTCTAAAAACTGATTATAGATGTTTCATATGATGGTGGAGTATTGATATTAGGGAATTTAGATGGTAAAATTATGCAAAAGTTGAAAAATGTTGCTAGTCTCTGAAATTCAGAATTTTTTTCTCGTATTTTAAAACTTTCTTAAATTTTTGGTAATCATATAAGTTGAATGTGTATCAGTTTTGCACTCATAGTTTTACATCATTCTTAATCCAGTGAGATATGGTGTGAGCGAAAAAGTCTTACTGATGCTCATTTTCAAAAGTTAGCAAGTATGTTATACCCAATTATGGTTTCTGAAATGACTAAGCAAATTTAGTTTTGGACTCAAAAAAAGATCCAATGTGGTATCTTAGTTAGAACTGCTGTATTTCACTATGGAACTCAAGATCATGAAAACATATCCTATTTTCTACTCTTTTTGATACTAACTCTTTTTGATCTAACGTTGAAACTCAATATAAAAACTGACCGAGCTATGGGTAAGAGCAAGAGCAGCAGTTTGCTTCAGCTCTGAAAAATCAAATTCTTCTATAGAGCACCTCTTTTCATTCACGTAATCAACTTAGTATGAAGTAGCATTGCTGAAGTAGATGTTTAAGAAATACACCCCCCCCCCCCTGTTGAAATATATTTTTAAATAATTTTTTCTTTAAATTTTCTTACTGAATGACTCAAATATGTTTTTGAATTTTATTTAAAATGTCAAATTGTTTAATTTTTAAATTCTTGATTTATTTTAAGTGTAATTGCATTTTAGCGCTATTCCAGTTTATACATTGCCAGGGGTGGGAAAAAATAGCATTAGAACTTATTTTTATATTGTGATTGAAAAAATGCGAGAAGTCCTTGATATTAAACAGTAAGATTTAAAAAAAAAGGCTCTAAATATACATAATTTATAAACTAAAATTTTAATAAAAGCTGCTCATGGGAATAAGCATGGATTTAATACAAGTCAAATAATTCTCATAAGGCTGCCACAGATATAATGCTCAAAAAAGGGTGGGGGGGATGAAGCTTTTTAAAGTAATGCAAGCTGCATAGGGAAAGACTGATTGATAAGACTACAAAAGTAACAGGTCCAGCTATGATGGTCTTAGTCAAAATGAAATAGAAAGTTAACGTTATTCATTTATTTTAACCAAACTTCTTTATGATAGCTCTTAGATTTTTCAAGACACTTTTTATCAAATGCATGGCTCAACCATCACATAAAAAAATATTCTAAAGTAATTGTAATAGTTCCAAAAATCTGGAACAAAATTAAAATTATCCAAAACTGCTAGTGACAAAATGAATAAATCACTTATTGAATGTAAAATTTTAAAATGAGGAAAAGAAAACATTTTTGCAAAAGTACAAAGAAATGATCTTTTTTCTTTATGTTACTGTGACAGCCTTGTACATAACATGCAATACAGTATATTTCATGGTACTTAACTTTAAAAGTCTTTTAACATTGCACCGGAATTATAATTAGATATTTTGTAAATTGTGTGTTAATAACAAACAGAACATCATTTAAATCCTGGTTCTAGATAACTATAGAAGCAAATAATTAAATAAAAATGAGTTTTTTCAAGAAAAAATGTAAAGATAAAAATTAATTTTTTGAAGCATTTGCTTAAAAAAACATAATAAATAATACAAATGACACTTAACATCAGAAGGTAACAGCATTTTTTGTTTTAAAAACAGCAATGGCATTTTTTTTTTCTTGCATTGTAAAATATTCAAAAATAGCAAATTAAGCTCAATAAAATTCTTCAAAACTTGGTCAATGACAAAAATAAGTTTATGTTCTAATATATTTTTTAGAACAATTAAGAATATTGATATCACATGAACAATAATGTTTTCAGAAAAGAAAAATACAACATTTATGATTTGTAGGAATGGTTTTAGAATCAGAATGTATACTTTGACAGAGTATCCTAATCACTGATGTACAATGCATATAGATGAAACAATGTAATAACTAAGATGGTTATACCAAGCGAACAATAGTTTGCAAATTTATAAATACAAATGCTGAAGATGTGTGAATAGATAGAAAATTTTAAAGCCGGTGGGGAAAAAATACATAGTCATCAAATTACATGTGCATCATTAAAGCTTAAATTTTAACCCTAGAATATTAAATTAGTATACATTGACTTTTTCAGAGAATTTGGTCACTCAAAATGTGAACAGAAAAAAAAAATAGGAATAAAGATTCGCTTACTAGTTCAAACCTGTAGAAAATTTCAGCTGTGAAAAGTTACTGGTCTCTTGGTGTCTCCAAGCAGCTTTATCAAATAGCAGTGTGTGAAAACTACCCCTTGGGAGTTGCTTCAAACCCTCTTTAGTAAAATAAGCCATTGGGTCTTGCTCTTTTTTAGTTATGATAGTGCACAACAATATGTATTTTTATTGATACAATAAAAGTTTATGAATGCTGAACTTAACTCTATATCAAATAACTCTATCTTCTAATCTAAAATATCAAATAACTCTAAAATAAATTTAACTAAACTAGGAAAATATTCTTTTTCCAACTCGAAACATGAAAGAGCAAAGGGGCGGGGGATATGGATATTTCCTCTCCAAAAGTGAAGAAATTTTCCTTTTTTGACCATAGAAAAAACTAAACCTGAATATTACCCCTCGAATTTTTTTTCTGACCATGCCGCAGAAGCCAAACTGCTTCACAACTCATTCTGCAACAATTTAAAAAAGCAATGAGTCAAAAAAAAAAAAAAAAAAAAAAACCTAATTACACTCCATTAACAATACTTTGACCAAAGATTACTTTTCCTACTTTTTAATGCCACAACCCAATTTTTTTTTTTAATATTAAAAAAACTCAAACCCCTTTCAGGAATGATTAGCTATGAGGGGTAATGGTTAAATAGCCACGCACAGCACTTTTTCAAAATCTACTCTAGGCAATGTAAATGTTATCCACATACATTTTTAAACGTATCAAATTCAAAATTTTATTATGATTATTATTTATTTTTTATTGATCAAGTTCAATCAGTTGTTTTACTTCGTAAAACCATAAACATAAGAAACCATAAATGTAAATTTCAATAAGTATTGCAATCCTTACATAATAATATTCTTAATTAAAAGTTAAGACAGTAAATCATGATAATGCTATTTGATTAGGTTCTATGTTCATGACTGCTTTGTGCATTAAATCTAAAACCCAATTTTTTTTTATTGTGACTGATTAGCCTTTTTATTTATATGAAAACAAAGTTTTAAATATCTCCATATATTATTTCTCTAAGCTGAATCCTATACCCGGTCGAAACTCGCTCATTTCTTTATCGAATTGCAAGAAAATTTATGATTTTGAAGCTTATCCCGCGGGCTATTGACGAAAATTAGACCCACCCTCTAAAAAGTGTCGGTTCGTTTTTTATTCGAACTTCAATTTTTGGGCACAAAATTGACTCTATCTAGCGAAATAATTGTCGTATCGTCTCCATTTTGATTTCATTCGAAAGATTAAAAAAAATGCGTTCTTTAGAACGTTTCTCCGCTAGCGCCGCGTAACGAGAATCTCGAAAATCCACGTTTAAGCGACTTATAAGCGATTGAAGTTTGAAAAAGTTAAATTTTTTGCTCAACTGTTAAAATCGTTATACCATTGTTGTTCAAATCAATTTTAAATGCGACATTTCAAGCCAAGGCTTAGCTCGGTAAACCTTAATTGTAACTTTTATTGTTTCAAAATACTATGGTAGTTTTGCGATAACGTTAGTATTTAGTTTAGTAGTAGCCTTGGGTATTTGATTTTAATATAGGGTATCACTTTTGTAGTAGTTGTAAAAGTGAACGTGTCTTTGATCTCTTTGAAAAGTTGTCAGAACGACGGCAGTTGATGGCGATGTCGTGCAAACGTACAAGATTTTACATTTTTTTTTTTTTGCGGAATTCCGCACGGGTCACCTAGTTAACCTTTATTGTTCTTTTTCATAACAGTGATCAGTGATTGTAAAAAACGGTAAAAATAAAAACTGACTTTAATTGATAACATAAAATAATTATTAAACTTAATTATACTTACAAAATACATATACAGATAAACATTTTTTTAACAATTATGGATTAAAAAGTTAATATTCTAGGGCTAAGCATATGCAACATAATATATTTTGTAAAATGAGTTTCTAAACATATGAATGAAACAGAATAATAAATTTTCATTCGTTGAAAAATGAAAATATCGTGAACTAAAAAGATGCTTTCAATACTAGAATGAACTCAAAGTTAAAAAAAATATATCTTGAATATAATGCAGTATGAACTAAACTATATCACAATTAGAAGCAATAATATTTAGCAGCATATCTTGTTACAAGACTTGGTGGGCCCACGAAACCATTTAACACAGAACAATCTTCAAATGATTAATTGTCTAGAAAAAAACTAAAAAGTACAAATTATGGAATTAGGTTTAAATTTAGGTTAAAAGCTGTTATGAATATTCTCAGACTTCATAACAGCTTTGACAAAATATTTGAACAAAAAGCACAAAGAGCAACCTGAATGTTTGGTCAACTTCTAATTCAATGTATAACAGCTTGAATGAAATAAAAAGTTATAAACTAAAGGCTTTTAAAACCAGGAAGTAAAAAATGGAAATTTTCTAAATTTTTAACCGACTCATCAACGCTTAGATATTTTTATTTGTTAGATGCTGAGAAAAAATAGATAAGATACACTGAGAATACAATAACATTATAGATTATAGAGATTGCTTCTAGTGTGCTTGCCAGTCATGGCTTTGCTTGATCTTCTGTGGACACACACCACCACCACCACCGAGAATACAATGATTTACAGCTAAAAATGTTTTTTATTTTCATTTTTAAAAAAGCTAAAAAGTTTTAGGATTAAAATATAATTCATTAGAAATTTTAAATTACAATTTTTTGAAAGAAAGGAGTTTTGAAAATCAGATAATAAAGATTTTGAACGATACATAATTAAAAAATCACAGTTCTGATGTTTAAACAATGATTGACAAAATATCACAAAGTATGCACAAAATAATAACACTTCGGAGCAAAAAATATTTTTGAATTAATTGCATATTGCAGGATACACAAACTAATAATTTTAACATCCTAAAATTTCAGTTTATAGGCACTAAATAAGCATACATTTAACCAGGCGCGTCATTTAAAGTTTTAAGGGAGCCTAAGGGTTTATACTAGATGCTGATTATTTTGAAATAATAAAAAGATGCCCACACTCCTGAAAATAACCCTGATGGGATGGGTGAATTGCCCCTTCTGAACCCCTCTAAATATTAGGCCTACATTTAACTCATTCTCTCAAGATGTATAATCATTGACTAAATTATAATACTACAGTACAAACTTTTAATGCAGAGGAAGCCAAATTACTCATTACAGGTGTCTGATTTTCGACTCGTGTGCAGAGTTGTTAATTGAAATGTGAGACTTAGAGATGTCCATAAAAGACTCATGCACAATTTGCGTTTCACAGGAAAAATTATTTGTACATCATTTGGTCAAAAATGATGCAGTTTAAAGCAGTGAGCAACTGCCCCTAAGCAAGGGCTAAGGCAGGAACATGCAATACACCACCAACTCGTTCATTTCGATCCATGGACTGAGGACTTTTGCCTCCAACTAGTTCACTTTCGTATTCCATGCTGATGAGGGTATAATTAACCCGAAACCATGAATCGTCCATGGATCGAAATGAACAAGTTGGCGGTGTATTGCATGTGATGCAGCTTGTTGAAAAGTTGGTACTGTTGATGATTTGATAAAACGATATCAATTATTTTTGGAATAAATTTTCGGTAAAAAATATTATGTGTTTTGGGAATAAAATATTTTTCGATCAAGATTACATGAATACATTTATTTATGTCAAGGTTTTATAAGAGCAATTGTATTTCTCAGGAAATAACTGGTTGATAGGTACAGTTTGTGGGGAGGGGGGGGGAGATTTTAATCGGATGCCTAGATTTCCAAACCTAAGGTGCCAAATTTAAGGCTCAAAGTGTGTTGAAAACTTTTTCACAACTCGCTGTGATTGAGACCCACAATTGACCTGGAGGATAAATTTCTAAAAGTAATTTTAAAATACAATAAATTTTATCTTTAAAGATCATTTTCTCTAATATAGTTTACACATCTCCTTGAATATGCTCTTGGCAACATGAAACATTTCGATTTAATGTTCAGATACATGAAAATTTTATTCATTAAAAATGGCACCTAGGTTGTGTATTTTGACTCAGAGAAATCAATACTATTTATTACCCATGATACTTTAATTTTATTCCTAATTTCCAACACTAGTCTTTATGGGAGGGGAAGGAAAATGAAACCTTTTTAGAGATGCGGGTACCTTCTGAACTAAAAGAATACTGCTTTGAAAAAGTTCTAGTACATTACTTTGGCAAAAAATAATTCAACTGCCATCAAGCTTGGCTAACATTTAACTAATATGAGTATTTTTAAAAGAATAGAAAAGTATAACATAGAAAAATGGAGATTTTTGAAGAAAAAAAAAAGGAGGAAAGGGGTGGATGTAACACTAATATGAATATAATATGCCAATTTATTATACAAAAATACTCACTAAGGGAAATAATTTAATTTATTATGTTTATGAGACAGACATTCAGATGACTAGAGAGATGTTCAGCTCATTTTTAAACCGCCCTTTGTGACATAACGTTAGGGTTACCATTACTGCCAAGAGGGACATTCAAGTGTGCCAAGTTAAAGCATGTAAAAAGTGGTTTGATAATGGTTTACCGATATGAAATGAATGGTAATGGGTTAAGTAATTTTGATGAAATGAAAATTATAATAAAAAATGCAAAGTCATCAGTTTTAATAATGTCACACTTTAAAGTTTATTTTCTTGCCTAGTTACATTATTTTCTATGAAAAAGCTTTCATTCAGAAAAAAAGAGATAAGGAAACTGCACACTAGAAAATTATATTAATTGGTCAAGACTCCGAGATTTTATAAAATAATAAAGGTCATGTTGAATTTTTATAAGGGTTGTAAATAAATTCTTAGTTTTTTTTATGTTCCATAAATTGGCTCTTATCTTGCATCTTTATTTGCTTTCTTTTTTTCTTTTTGACTGTTGATGCAATACTAAATGATCTTTATTTCTAGCCTAATGCATCAATATTTCTCCTTTAAACATTAAAATGATATTTTAAATTTGTTCTGTTTGCTAAAGTTTGAACCACTTATGAAGGTATTTATTACAGCATAACATTATGGTATTAATCTAATTTCTTAAATAAATGTCATACAAATTACAAGCCTTGACTTGACTGGCAATCATTTCTTTTCTACAATATACTTTTTTAACAAGCATAAAATATTTTTCATATTATATACAATTCATTGCTGAATAAAATTTTTCAAATCACTAATAGCTTCTGGCAGGTAAATGATAACTTTTGCCTCAGGCATAGTCAGAAGGGAGTAGGAGGGGTACTTGTCAGGCTCTCAAGTTTCACATCAATTCAGCATCAGTTTAGTAAATAACCTAGCTCTTAGGAATAAACAAAATCATTTCAGGAAAAGCGTTGGTTAATGAAAATCCTCATATACTGCTAGTTATTTCTTTGCAGTTTCCTGACAAAATAATAAAAAAAGAACAACGACACACAAAATAGTCAAGATCTTTTATTTATATTATGTATTTGATATAGTTCCCTGTGTTTTTTTGTTTGTTTTTTCTTAGGATTGTAGTTTTCGTACGGGAACTTAAAAATTACTTCAAAAAAGTCTGCAGCAATCAGTTTTTCACTCTAAATATTATCTGCTTCTGGGGTTTGCAAAACTCATGATTCCTAATATGCATTTGGAATGATTATTACATTGTTTAGTCATAATCTCTGAATATATAGTCTTCCTGAATGAGTTTTTTACTGACTAGTACATTTAAATAAAAAGATTCTATATTGAATAACTACTGTATTGAAAATGAGCCTAAAGAGCATGAAGCATAAATGACAAAATGCATCTTTCACTTAAAATTGCAATAAAAATGAATGACATTTTAGTGTTTCAAAAGAAAAACTATCAGATCTGAGTAAGATGAAATGCGATAAGTATAATGAAAAAAGAACAATTTGTTTTGATTACTACAACAAACATTGAAATAACATTGAGCATTATAACCCTCCATCAAATTTTTGAACACACAAGATTTTGTTAACAATAACATGACCTTGACAGGTCGAACATTTAATATAAAAATTCTAACAATGAGGATAAAATCATTTCACATAAACACATGATAACACATACAGCTGCTAAATTCAGATCATGAATATACAGTTAAAAACTAAATATAACTTAGATTCACAACTGACAACAATCATGCGTTTTAGCTTATAAACATAAAAGGTTACTTTTGTCCCAAGTGTAGATTTCATGAGCACATTAGAATTTGGGCACAAATTTACAATCCACATTGCAAACACAATAGAGATTCTGTTTTTCAGTATGTAAACAAGGAAGAGTAAGCAAAATACCTTTGCACATTTCTACAATATAAAGAATAGGCTCTAAATAATTGTAGAAATGTATCACACCTCAAAATCAACATTAAAACCAAATAGAAATAAAAATTGTCAACATACTCTGAGACTACAGGGAACGATCTTTCAATACAAAAACATACGAGTTTATGGACAGACAGATGTCTTTTCATCCATTAGATCAATTTTTGTATTGAAAAATGAAAAGAGTTCCTTAGGCCTAACAGACTTGCCTGCAGTTTTCGATAAAATGGCATCTTTTATATTCAAAAATGAGTTTTCTTTGTCTCAATAACCTCAAAACATGTCTGCAATTTTGATCATGGTTTGAGTCTTAATGTTGATTTAGAAGTTTCACATTTTTTAGTTAATGCCTTACACAGGGGCGGACTGGCTCCCCCGTGAGGGCGCTAACCCAAACCTCCAAAGGGCGCACTTCAAAATAGCACCCCCCCCCCCACATTTTCTGCGGCAATTATCCGCAAGGGTCTCTTCTGTTTTTTTTTTTTTTTTTTGCAGCAAAATTAAGTTTGGTATAATATATGTTACAGAAGAGTGCTTTGTCGCACTACTATTCCTTCATAGATTGTATGTGCTTCAGAACTTACAACACAAATGTGTAATCCTGTTCCTATCTTCATTGTTTGTAAAAAATTTAAAACACAATACGATTAATTTTAAGCAAAACACGATTTTTATCTCCTATTTATCTCTTATTTTTAGATAATGCATACGGGTCATTCCATGTCAAATCAACACAATTTTGGAAGAGTTTCAGAATTGATGTCTCAGATTTTCATGATTTTTGGTATGCAGCATTATATCATAGACATATGAAAAAATACCAAATTTCAGTTACATAGCACAATTATTTTTTAAGTTATAAATTTTTTAAATTTTAAATTTCTTTGAAAAAACACGATACTTAACCACATTAAAATGCCTATAGGCTCGCAACCAGTGGTGATATTAAACTGGGACTGGTCTCATTTTAAAGCTGTTGAATAGGGCTTTATTATGATATGCTACAACATAGGGGTTAAATTTTTAAAAAAATTTAAATTTTAAAATTAAATTTTAAATTTTAAATTTTTCAAAAAGTGGCAATTTTAAAAATTCCAAAAAATTACCAAAAATTGTTTGTGATGTCTTGATACATATTGCAAAATTCTATGATGGGATCTCAATGGGATCAGGAGATACAGGGCTTCAGAGATACACATGTTTTGTCAATAATATACCATATTAGTAAAATTTTATTGTTTTTGAACTAATTTTCCTATGCAATGTGCAGGATCCTATTATATTAATAAAACGCAGTGATTACTTCATTTTACCATGTTTGCAAACCTCTCATTTGCCTACATGTAGAGGGAAACCCCCTTTTACTCAGATAAAAAGGGAATTTCCCTTGGGGGAAACCCCTTTAACTAGGTGAAAGCTGATTGGAATACAAGTAAGGGAAATTCCCTTTAACTGTAAGAAAAGGGAGATTTCCCTCCGTGGGGGGATTCCCCTTTTCACAAGTATAAGCTGATTGGTCAAGCAGACAAGATCACTCATTTACAGCTAGTTTAGCATCACAGTTGCTTGTAGGAAGTTCATTTGATGTTTCATGTGATGTTGTATCAAGAAGATAACTTATTTCTTGGCCCCTGCACGTTTCCTTGCTGATTTCTCCCTATTTATCACTTTCATGATGGATACCACTAACAAGATAGTAAAAATGGATTGCTTTAACCCTTTTAATAAGCCAAATCACTCCCATGCAAGAAAAAGACTGAGACGTGTTACTTCATGGATGTGTGACTTGATTCCAGGAACATCCGAGTTATCCGTGGTCTGTGATAGTTGTAGGAAGCAGCTGACAAAGTTGAAAAATGAAAAAGATGGGGAAACTTCCCCTGGAACTAGCAAGGTACCTGAAGAAAGTCAGTCTGATACTGAAATTGAAGAATCACCTATAGATATACCATTTTCAAATGAATCTGAAGCTCTGAGTTCCCTTAACAGCTCTCTTTTAGAGATGGGAGAGTCGCCTGTAGACAAAAAGAGGATGCAATCAAAAATTTACTCTACTGAAAAGGCCAACCGAATCAATGTGGCTGTCAAGAGAAAACTGCTAGTGAATGCATCGAGCGATGAAGAGAATGATGATTCACAAGACGAGTTCTTTACACATGTGAAAAAACTGTACAACAGCTTCACTAGTAGGAAGAAGAAGCTTCAACTGCTGACTCTTATGCCTGACAGCTGGAGTGTGAGGAAAGTAATGCGGGAATTTTCAGCCCCTAACTATTTAGTTCGACAAGCCAAGACATTGTTGAAAGAAAAGGGCGCCTTGTCTGGTCCTGATATGAAACCAGGAAAAAGTTTATCAAAGCATACCGTTGATATTGTGAAAGGATTTTATACAAGTGACGAAATAAGCCGAGCAATGCCGGGGATTAAGGACTTTATATCAGTGAAAGACCACAGCACAGGTATTAAAGAACATGTTGCAAAAAGGTTGATGCTTAATAATTTAAAAGAAGCCTATGAAGTTTTCAAAGAAAAATTCCCAGCTGTAAAAGTAGGATTTTCTAAATTTGCAGAGCTGAAACCCAAAAATTGTGTGCTAGCAGGCCAGAGTGGAACACACTCAGTCTGTGTGTGCACTACTCATCAGAATGTGAAGCTTATGTTTGAAAATGGAAGAATGAGCTCAATGACAGATGGAAAAATAAAAACATACAAGGACTGCCTGCAAATGATGGTTTGCAGCCCCCCACCATCAACTGACTGCTTCTTTTCAACTTGTGTGTCATGTCCGGGTACCAGAGGGATTAGAGAACTTTTGGAAAAAGCATATGAAGACAATGCAATTGAGACTATCACATACAGACAGTGGATCTCTGTGGATCGATGTAACTTAGAAATTATCCAAAAACCGGTTAGTGAATTTATTGATGTATTTTGTAATAAACTTCCTATCTTACTTCGTCATCACTTTATAGCAAAAGAACAAAGTGCATTTTTGAGACACACAAAGGAAAATCTTCTGGAATGTGAAGTAGCTGTTATTTGTGACTTTTCTGAGAATTATTCTATTATTATACAAGACGAGGCACAATCATATCATTGGTCGAATACTCAGGCAACCATTCACCCTTTTGTGGTATATTTTAAAGAGAAGGAAGTTGAGCATTTAAATTTCGTAATAATATCAGACTGCCTCAACCACAACACTACAGCTGTCTACCTGTTCCAGAAAAAATTGATGGAATACTTGAAGTGCAAATTTCAAAGACCTGTCAAAAAATTCTTTTATTTCTCTGATGGCTCTGCAGCCCAATACAAAAATAAAAAAAATTTTATTAACTTGTGTAATTACAAGCAAGATTTTGGAGCTGAGGCTGAATGGCACTTTTCAGCTACAGCACATGGCAAAGGTCCATGCGATGGGCTCGGGGCCACAGTAAAAAGACTAGCCGCCAGAGCAAGCCTACAAAGACCGTATCAGGATCAAATCACGAATGCAAGGCAATTATTTGAATGGTCACATAAGAACATAGCTAACATCGACTTTGTATTTGTGACCATTGAAGAATACATTAAAACTGAAGAACAACTGGCTAACCGGTACGATACAGCTCTAACTATATCAGGAACCCAAAAATTTCATGCCTTTATACCTCTCAGATGTGGAACCAAAGTAAATGCAAAGTTATTTTCTTCTGCAGATGTTTCAAGCATATTTCCTGTTTTGAAGGACGTTCAGCAGACATCATTTTCAGACATTAGTGGGTATATAACATCTATCTATAATGAGACTTGGTGGTTGAGTTATGTTCTGGATAAAGATGAAGACAGCAGTCAAGTGCAAGTTACATTCCTCCATCCTTCAGGTCCGTCATCCTCATTTATATATCCCACACCACCTGACACACTGTGGATCCCATTTTCAGATGTAATGTGCAAAGTGAACCCCACCACTCAGACTGGCCGAACATACAGTTTACCAGACAGTGAACTAAACAAATGTGTGGGTATCTTCCAACAATTGAAGTCTTCATAAATTAATTTGTTAATAATTAACTCATAAAATAAGGCTGAGAATGGTAAGTGTCTATGTGATATTCCTCTATTTAAAAAATTAAAAGTAATAGCCACTGCTTGTTTTATTGATATGTGTTGTTTGTTTCATTCAATAAACTGTACAAAATTTCCTCTGTTGATACTAATTCTGGTATTTTTCACAAAACGTGTATTTCTGAAGCCCTGTATCTCCTGATCCCATTGAGATCCCATCATAGAATTTTGCAATATGTATTAAGACATCACAAACAATTTTTGGTAATTTTTTGGAATTTTTAAAATTGCCACTTTTTGAAAAATTTAAAATTTAAAATTTAATTTTAAAATTTAAATTTTTTTAAAAATTTAACCCCTATGTTGTAGCATATCATAATAAAGCCCTATTCAACAGCTTTAAAATGAGACCAGTCCCATTTTAATATCACCACTGGTTGCGAGCCTATAGGCATTTTAATGTGTTAAAGTATGGTGTTTTTTCAAAGAAATTTAAAATTTAAAAAATTTATAACTTCAAAAATAATTGGGCTATGTAACTGAAATTTGGTATTTTTTCATATGTCTATGATATAATGCTGCATACCAAAAATCATGAAAATCTGAGACATCAAGTCTGAATCAGTGTGTTGATTTCACATGGAATGACCCATACGATTATGCACACGTTATAATGCACACCATGGAACACGTATATGGGCGATTCTCTGTAAACTGGTAATTGGCTGTCCGGACTGATTATTTTAAAAATAATAAAGTGTAATAAAGTAATTATCGCTCTTAATACAAGTAAAGCATGAATACTTTGTGCCCCAATTCTATTTGTAGTGATAACAATTTTTTTTTTCTAGAAATTATCTAAGCGCCAAAAACACAGTCTCCTGGCTGTCCCCATCCCATAGTCTAACTGTTAAAGATGGTATTTCAAAAAACCTATTAACACTACATAAATTTGGCAATTAATATCTAAAAATAGAATAATGAAGCTATATTTTTCTTATGAAATAAGGTGTAATTACGTATTTCTAAAACTTAAAATTGTCATGTAAATTCTGTCCGGAGTTTTTTCAAACAGTCCCCTGCAACAAATTCAAAGCTGTAATACGAAAAATCTATAAGTTTTGCAAATTCTTTTTGGCATGAAGTTTAAAGTAATCAGTGTGAATTTGCCGAAATCGCCGAGAACGGTGTTGAAACGCTACTTTGCTTAGTTTGAGAGCCACTTTTGTGATGAAGGTATGCATCAGGGTCGTTGCGAAATCAGTCCTCTGGGAAGTGATTTTATTAATGTCATTTAATTTAATTATAAAACATATTAGTTATTATGCCCACGATTTGTGCCTAAATTTTTTGGTAGTCTCGTAACTAATTATGTTCCAATAGCTTTGCAGATATTATGCAACAAAGAGCAAAAACACAGTCACCTGGCACAGTCACCTGCCTAGTTATACTAGGCGGGGGACTTACCCCCTATCATGATTTATCAAAAAAACACAAACTTCAATTGTCCCTCTTTCAAACCAAAGTAATAGATTCATTTTCTGAGCAATAGAATTATAATTATACGAACATATCAAAAAACCGTGCCCGGACAGATTTCGTGTGAAAAATGACGAGTTTACAGAGAATCAAGTTAAAAACAAGAGAATCAAGTTAAGGTTTTTTTAACTTCATTCATTGTACAAAGTTTTCGACTGCTTTTCTTACAAATTACAAAGAATCGCCCATATAGATTTAAATAAAATACAATTTTAACCATTATTCACAAATAAATGGGCTTCTTAACAGAGCTTTATCCTGCACTAAATGGTTACATACTGTCTAAAAATTTTTCGCGAGACCTCCGTCGAATCTACGCAAAGTCTCTTCTGACTCTCTCGAAATAGGGGGGAAATGCAACGAGGAAGTAGCAAGCGAACAAAAACTGAAGGCATCAGGAAGTGCTCATCCTAAACCTATCTCCCCTTTTTCAAATGGAAGCGTTCGTGACTGCCAGGCGCGCAATACGCAAACAGACAGTATTAGCTGCTGTGCTTAAAATACAGAATTTTTTTTTCTATAAATTGTTTACCTTCGAAAAGTTGTGCGATTTAAAAAGAATTATGGTGCGGATATATAGATTTAGGGGTTTAAGGGTATTATCTGCTGTATTTTTACTTACTTACTGCTGTTTTGATGATTCGCTTACTATTAAAATGTTCATGTGAAAATAGGAAGGAGCCAGTCAATCAACTAACACAATATTCAGTAAATCCTTATTTAATTTTATTTTAGGCAAAGCTAAACATTTTTGTCGGTAGTACACGTTTTTCAGTGCAATACAATTCAATTGCTTACTCATGCAGCTTTCTGACATCATAAAAATACCTGTCTGAAGAATCTTTTGACAACCGATTTCTCTAAGCAACATCCCCACACATGAATTCGTAACCTCAGTCAAGGTAGATTGACACTTTGACTTGACACACACACACAAAAGAGAGAGGAAAACGCACAAAAATAAGAGCGCTCACTTTGGTTTAAGACCATACTACATATCCCTTTTGAGGTGCTATGAATTCAAAGTTTATTTTTTACGTTTTACATTTAAACCTTGTTCTGAAACTTTTATTAAGTACTTCTCGCGCTTTGAGTAAAAAATTAAAAAAAAAAAAATAAATAAAATAAAAAAAAAGCAAAGGAGCACAGGTTCGAAGGAGCAAGGACGCATAGCCCAGAGGAAGATGTTTTATTTTTGGTTAAAGGTCCTCCTTCCAGACTACCTATCACCTCTGGGGGCGGGTGGGAGGCAATGAATTAAAGTGAATTATAGCACATTATTAATTATAATCGCCTGCAGCAAACTTTTATAGACTGTTTCATTTGCTTCGAATTAAAAGAAGGGGGGGGGGGAGAGGAAGGGCACCCAAGTCAATTAGATTCGAGGGTGCAATGATACATAGGCCGTAGGGCGCTCACTTTGGATTAAGACCCCCCCCCCCTCCGACTGGACTGCCTTGTTTCATACCCTCCGAAAGTAAGGTGGGAAAAAACGAAGGCGCACAGGTTCTAAACGGGATGTTCATGTTCTAAACATGTTCTAAACGGGAAAAAAGTAAAAAATAATTTACTAAAGTTGAAGGCGCACTGGCAGTGTGAGTGGGGGGTGGGGGTTACAGTTCAAACTGTTAAAGGTTGCTTTAAAACCTTTAAAATTAAAAAAAAAAAAAAAAACGAAGGCGCACACGTTTTGAGGGCGCAAGGGCGCACAGGCCGGAGGGCGCACCTGCCCGCGGGCAGGTGGCCTCTACGGCCAGTCCGCCTCTGGCCTTACACAAAACTTGTAGGTACGTTTGATAAACATGCCCATTATTTTCCTGTTTTTCTTCTTCTGATAACACACACGAATCTCCAGCAAGGTTTTCTTACAGGTGCTCAGCAGCGAAAAATGACTGCAAGAAATAGTTACTATTTGAAATAGGATTGAAGGATTTGGTAATTGATAAGATCCGTTAACACTCGTATAGCAGTGATTTGTGGGCAAAGAAAAAGTATATTGAAATTGTTCTTGAGTATATCATGTGTCATAAAATCTACTTTAGATGCCTGTAAAACTAAAATATTTGATTTCAGCTCTCAATTAAAAAAAATAAGAACCAAGCTTTAATCACAGTTCTCAAGGAACATCAGAAACATTCTTCTGTTGGAGATATCTTCCAGAAAAAAAAGAACATTGCTGTAAACATTGCAGTCAAATACACAAATGGCACAAAACATTTCACACATTTTGGATGATTTTAGCAGCTGATTGGATGGTAAACACCAAAACTGAAAAATGAGCTTTAATTAGCTCTAAAGATTCAGCATCCTGGGGATAGATTTCAAGGTTTGAAAATTCATCAAGCAGACCAGGAAAAATACCACTATGTGATAAATAACTTTCACTAGGTGACATAATAATATGCTTTTTGAAAATATTTCGAGGCAGTCCATTTGGATCTAGAAAAGCCCTTTCTAACAATAATAATTGATCATTTATGCACCGAACAGTCATAGGATCAGACAAATCCACAGCTTCCTGAGCAGAGTGAAATTTCATAGCAGCATTTGAGAAATTTTTGATGGCAAATTCAAGATGGTTCAAATCTACAGCATTATGATCAACGACCCCTTTCAGTTTCAAGCTCAAATTTAAGTAAAAATCTTGCAAGATTTGAGCATAATCAAATAAATTAAAAGGTAAGAAAAGAGAATCGGACAAATCTCTCAAGAGTTCACCTAAAATTTTAATTACTGTAGCATGATACTTAAAAGTTGGATCAATAAAATTCTTTACAAAATCAAAATTATCAAATTCAGTGTGGTGTAATGGATAGGATGAGCTGGACAGTGATGAATCATGAATATACGATACATCAACGGCTGGAATGCCAGCATGAAGAAAGAATGGAGCATAATTACCTCGCATGTCCATTTCTCTTATTTTTGGCCGAACCAGCTGCATTGAACTTTTGATATAACTTTCTAAAAGGGTAGAATGATTATTGTGAGTCTGAGGGACTTTGAATTCCATATCATCATAATCTTCAATTGATATTAGTTTAGAAAACTTTGGATACAACAAATTTGACAAATTCCTCTTTATAGGAAAAGTAGCAAGCCATGAATCATACACAGTTTTAAAACCTTCTAATTTTTCATGTTCATTTGGATTAGAAACTTCTTTAGTAGCATTAAATATTGCATTGTATAAAAGTGGTGAGGCAACTGCCCTAATGGAAGCATTGCCCGCTACTAAAATATCAGCGTTAATGTAAGCTACTGCTCTGCCATGTAACAGTTTAAGATTTTCTTCAATCCATTCAGTTGAGCCAATCAAATTATGTTCTTCAGCACCCCAACTACAAAACAAAATTGTTCTACGGGGTCTCCAACCTTCTTTTAGAAGACGGCCATATACTCTAGTCAGTTCGAGCAATGCAGATGTTCCTCCAGCTGCATCAATAGCACCATATGCCCAAGCATCACGATGGCTGCCAATTATGACATACCTATCTGGCTCGGTTTTGCCTCGAATTTGGCCGATGACATTGTAAATGGTTTTATTAACGTATTGATTGTACACCTGCATGTGAACTTTCCATGTGGGATCTTTGAAAGATGGACCAATTTTATAAGTGAAATTGAACCCTCCCTGCCATTCCTTCGGAGCATCTTGATCGCCTAATGAACTTAACAGCTTATATGCATCTGCATAACTTACTGGCTGCACTATCAACCCAGGAAGTAAAGCTGACGAGAGGGACAAACGGTTTGCATCGTGCCTTGCCGGATATCCTGGAGTCAAAGGGTCGCCAGCTCCATTCCATAAGACCGAATCAGTTCTTGCAACATTTGGTGGCAGCCACCAGGTTTTGGGATAGGGGTCTGATTTTAAAATTGGAGGATTATAATTTTCTGGATCTGGGTATAAAATTAATCCTGCAGCTTTGACTTGTTGCGCATTCCACACTATTTCATCGGCAGGCAATTTCCAATGTCTAGCAATGAAAATCTTCCCTTCAAGAGGGATACCTAATGTTTTCAAATATTGAAAATCAGTCGTTTGACCATAATTTACATACACTAAATTTCCAGAAACATTACCAGGTTGTGAATATGCACTGAATGCAGGGTTTAGATTTTTTTTGCGAGGTGTATTGATGACAATTTTTTCTTCATTCAAATTGTCTGTTATCTTAATGACATTTGTCTTATCTTTGTGTGGATAACTTAGTAAAACATCATATTCAACAATATCAACAGAATCAACTCCATGATTAAGCCATTCTTTTTTTATATTAATAGCAAATTGTCGATCTGTAGAGCTACCAGCAATATGTGGCTCCATGCTGTAAAATTTCATGAACTTTTCAATTTCTTGATTACTGATCATTTGGGAAATTTTTCTTCTCACATATGGATTCGCCTCTTGAACAGAGTGAAGTGCAACAGAAAGTGAAGGTACACATTCGCTATGTTCGGAATGTGCAAAATACCCAACAATTAACCCAATAACAGCACCTATCAGTCCTATACCGACACCACCAATGACGAGATTTCTGTTGGAAACAACCCGTATGTCTTCGGTGGTTCTTTGGTAAATTTCAACATCACCTACCTCTTGATCCCCCCATGTTACTTGTTCAGCTTCCATACCGTCTTCGTTACGATATGGTCTATACTGCGCTGTCATCTTCATGAGCCTGAAATCATAAATAAACCGAGTCGCCCAACTATGAGATGATACAGCATTACTAGTATCAAATAAATCGTTATATTAAATTGATATTTCAATTTATGACAAAAGGAAGCTAGTTTGTATTGTGCGTGAAATACTTTTTGCCTGACAGTACTATTTAACCTTGTTATCACAAGCAATTACCATTTTAAAGACCAAAACGTTATTTACTAGACGCTCAAAACAAACTGACAACAACCGTCTTCAGAATGCAGTTTTAGGAGTAAAGTTGAGTTGACTTCTGCTTCTATATATTAACAGTAACAGAAACTAGATGGCGCCACCATTATATAAATATACAGGGTGTCCACTCCAATCGTGGACCAATAGCTAATTTCTAAACCGTTAGAGATAAGCATTTAGGAAAAAATCTCTAAATTACGAAAGGAATTTTGAGTCTATTCAATGTTTTTCAAAAAATCAAATTTTGAAAGAGTTACGAAATTTAAATTTTTTTTACAGCCCCCCAGTCCTATCAATGATATTTAGAAAAACATTCTTGACACTGTAACGTTTAAAACTAAAAAAAAATCACTCTTCTACGACAAAAATTGACCGAGTTATGACGTTTTGAAAAATCAAGATTTTGAAAGAATTCGCATACGGTCCCTTAAGCGATCTCTCGATGACGTCACGAAACAATGCAAAATCTTGATTTTTCAAAACGTCATAACTCGGTCAATTTTTGTCGTAGAAGAGTGATTTTTTTTTAGTTTTAAACGTTACAGTGTCAAGAATGTTTTACTAAATATGATTGATAGGACTGGGGGGCTGTATAAAAATTTAAATTTCGTAACTCTTTCAAAATTTGATTTTTTGAAAAATATTGAATAGACCCAAAATTCCTTTCGTAATTTGGAGATTTTTTCCTAAATAAACTATATGCTTATCTCTAACGGTTTAGAAATTAGCTATTGGTCCACGATTGGAGTGGACACTAGGGTGTATCGAAAAAAACTTTTTTTCGAAATTCAATTTACTAAGTTGATGAAAAGTTGCCCCTACCTGCCCACATATTCCACAAAAAATTTCAGTCTAATCGGAAATTGTTTAGGTGTTCCGCACGAGGCCGAAAGTTTGTAAATTTCTTCAAAAATATGACTTTTTTCTAATTTTTTTAAATGTTAAGAATAAATGTTAAAAATAATTCAAGTTGAAAAACGTACACCGCAAAGTCGGAGAACAAAATTGGGTTTGAAAAAAAGTATATTAAACAACATTTAAATATCCCACATTTATTCTAAACTTACGTAATTTTCACCAAAACTAGCATTTTACGAGACCATGCGGCTTGGTTAGAAACTTGTTTATGAATGTGGAATCTAACTGAATTAACACTTGAAACTTGGAATCATCTGTGATTTATGTGGAGTAAAAAGTAAAATAATATAAACTATAAACAGAAGCTAAGCCCCTCGTCACACAGTGCCCGCGTTCTATCGGGGCCCCCGTGATGGTAAACGAAATACAGCTCCGCTAGCGTAGCTGCTAATAGGATTGCAGAAGAACATATCTTTGGTTGAGGAAACATACTCTAAATATTTTGGACGTGGTGCTCCAGTAAATGGCCCAAGAAAATAAATTGTAGCTTCAGTTTCACGATTTATGGAAAAAAAAAGTTCTATTGATAAAGAACATAAAAGCTATCGGTTGTGATGGCACATCAGTTAACACTGAAAAATCAAATGATGCTAATAGACTTCCAGAAAGTCTTTAGAACCCTCACTACAAGCCGTGGTATGTTTTCTTCATTTAATGCATTATCACTTAGAAAGTCAACGGTAGCTCTTGATAGACCGACTACTGGACAAAATTGTTTTAGTTGACCGATTGGAGAATTCTAACAATATCACTAAGATCTACCAGTCATGAACATTAAGAAAATAGAACGCGTTTTACCAGAAGTTGATGTCAAAGAATTGAGTCAAAAATACTTATGGGATGTGTAAAAAGCTGTAATGTCTGGCAAATATTCTCAAAATTTAGCAGAAAGGAACAATGCAAGCTTTTCCGATGCAAGATGGTTCACGATGGCAAAGTTTTGAGGCTATTCATCGCACCTAGTGATCCAAGTTCATAGTTAAATAAACTAGCAGAATTTATAATAAAGGTTTATGCTCTCTGCTTTTTCACAATCGAATCTCAGCATAAAATTATTCAGACATCTAAGCATTTTTTTAAGATCATAGATTGCAACAAGTATTTGGATACAAATCTCCAAAATGTTATCCATTCCACATTGTAAAGAAGCCATCTTGCATGGGAAAAGCTTGCAGGGTTCCTTTCTGCTAAATTTTGAGAATATTTGCCAGACATTACAGCTTTTGACACATCCCATCAGTATTTTTGACTCAATTCTTTGACATCAACTTCTGGTAAAACGCGTTCTATTTTCTTGAAGTTCATGACTGGTAGATCTTAGAAATATTGTTAGAATTCTCCAATAGGTCAACAAAAAGAATTTTGTCCAGTAGTCGGTCTATCAAGAGCGACCGTTAACTTTCTAAATGGTAATTTATTAAATAAAGAAAACATACCACGGCTTGTAGTGAGGGTTTTAAAGACTTTTCTGGAAGTCTAATAGCATCATTTGATTTTCCATTGTTAACTGATGTGCCATCACAACCGATAGCTTTTATGTTCTTTATCAATAAAACTTTTTTTTCCTCATAAATCGTGAAACTAAAGCTACAATTTCTTTTCCTAGGCCATTTACTGGAGCACCATGTCCGAAATATTTAAAGTATCTTTCCTTAACCAAAGATATATCGCACCCTTGCTTCAATAGTGTTACAACTCAAAATATGACGATTTTGAGTTATTGGTATCACTGGATTCAGAAAAAAAGCTCTATCAATCTCAAAAAACCGTTCTAACTTGAGGGAATTCAGTGGCCTCCAGATAGCAGTTGAATCGGTGTAGACGATTCACTTGCTATCCCCCCCCCCCCCCCCAACTTGGAACATTTGTAATTTTCACGATAACGAAATATCAAATAGGGAAGGATACAGAGGTGGCGCTAGGAAATGTCCGACAGGGGGGCAAGCTTGCCCGACAGGGGGGCACAGGTATAATTCAAAAATTTAGTAACCCCCCCCCCCTTCCGTCTGCAGTTTTTCAATTTTTTTATGTTGCATTCGATTGAAAGGTAATCGTTCTTACCATGAAACGAAAACTAAATAGTGCAAGTACAAAGATTAAAAAATTTTTAAAAATCCGACCCAGATTAAAATGAACTAAACTGCTCAAAAGCATTTTAAATTTAAATATATTTAATTTTTTTCGAGAGGACAAGGTGAACACGGAAAAGGAAAGATACTCCTTACTAGTAGATTTGTCAGTCGGCAAAAGCAAAATAAAGAGGAAAAATTGAGTATTCTTTTAAAACCTCATACTAAAATCAATTTAGCCCTGGATTAGGAGCGGTTTCTTACTGCTTTATACAATTACTAGTACTTTAATTGTTAACAAATAGAAAATGGAGACAGAAAAACATTTTAAATCATTGAATTTTCTTTTCCCGTCGACCGACAACCGTAAATCGTAATATACTATATCTAATATCATAAATTTAAGGCTAAGTCGCATTTGCTAAAAAACGTCAGTTAATATTCGAATGCTATATAACATGGAAGTTCCAAACACATTCTATCAGACGCATTTTTTTTTTCTTTCTTTTGATACCGTTGTTTTAGCTTTTCAAGTATTTTTTCTCTTCAAAAATAGGGAAAAACGTTTTAAAGGTTTTTAATTACTATCTTCGTTAATTAATGTCATTCGAAGACGCGACCTAGCTAAGAACAATCTCGATCAACTCTCCTTTCAAACATTTTTTTTTTTTGAAATCGGTCCATCCGATTAGGCTCTAGAGTGCCACAGACAGATACACAGATCGACAAACACACAGACACGTCAACTTTATAACCCCCTTCCTTGTTGCGTCGGTGGTTGAAAATGAGGATCCTTAAAAATGAGGATTAAGAATTTCAGAGGATACACGAAACGAAAAAAGGAAATGAAAAACAAATGAAGTGTAATTGAAATTAATAAATAAAAAGAATTAGCTTATAAACTATTCTGCTTGAGAGAGAAAAATAGGAGCGAAACAAAAGTATCAACACTTTTTTGTTCCCTCGCCTCCAAACACACAAAGTGTGTAGATTTAATTATTAACTCGTTGCTATCTAAATGTGCACATTTTTAAATGAAAGAAAGAAAAAAGAAAACATCAAATTCAAATTGCTCCTGCTCCTATTGTTAAAAAAAGCATTCCAAAAGTTTATAACACACTTAACCAGTTACTTCTGAGTTCTAGAGATGATTTACATTTGTTCTATTCTGTTAAATTTTAATTCATTCAAATATTGTCCCAATTTTTTTCTTCTTGCTAAGAAGTAAGTCCGTGAATGAAAAGTTTTTGAGTTAGACCTGGGGTGGGCTGCGTGCTTCGCTTCTTTAGCTTGCTATGCAATGCGCGGGAGCCCACGGCATTAGCCGTCCAAGTAGGGGGTCTAATCCCCAAAAGGGGTCGAATCCCCGAATCTCAAGTCTCCTCGACAGTTGGTGGGTGACAAAAGCCCTCGGAGAAACACGTGTCTAGCGGCTGGTCTTAAATGAGGTTGGGGCAATTAAGCAGCTATTTTGTCGTTGATGATTATCAGATTCTCAGAAAGTGACAATGAATGTCCGTTTGCCATGCTGCTGGCGATTTGCGGGTGGGAACCGCTAGGAAAAAAAAAAAAGGAAGATTTGCCCTTTTCCAACCTGAACAAAAATAATTTTCTCTAGCAGAACTTAACGTTCTTCCAAGAGATACGACTGCAGCTCGCCGATTCCTCTTGTTGCTACCATCTTCCCGAAGGTTCTCGTGTTCGAAATTGATCTGAAATCGTGTAATTTGTCGAATACTGAGAATATTTTGGAAAAAAAAATATAGGTTTTTTCGAATGATTTTATTCGAAGAAAATTACCGATCTGTCGGAATCAGAAACATTTTCGACGCTCAGATTTCTGTCGGAAAATTTGCTCGTAGGAAATTTTTTCCCGACGAAGCAAGAAATTTTCCCCGATGGGGGGGCAAGACGTTCCCGACAGGGGGGCAATTGCCCCCCTTGCCCCATAGCTGGCGCCGCCACTGGAAGGATACCAAATAACGTCTGAAATTCAATTTTAAAAGACTCTCACATTTTGTCATGACTTCCAAGCCCAGAATAATGATATCAGCGGCGGAACAGTTTTTCGCGTTTCCTGAAAAAAGCGGATTTTTGAGTTGTAACACTATTGAAGTAGGTGTGCGATATGTTCTTCTGCAATCCTAAAGCAGCTATGCTAGCGGAGCTGTATTTCGTTTACCATCACGGGGGCCCCGATAGAACGCGGGCACTGTGTGACGAGGGGCTTAGCTTCTGTTTATAGTTTATATTATTTTACTTTTTACTCCACATAAATCACAGATGATTCCCAGTTTCAAGTGTTAATTCAGTTAGATTCCACATTCATAAACAAGTTTCTAACCAAGCCGCATGGCCTTGTAAAATGCTAGTTTGGGTGAAAATTACGTAAGTTCAGAATAAATGAGGGAGATTTAAATGTTGTTTAATATACTTTTTTTCAAACCCAATTTTGTTCTCCGACTTTGCGGTGTACATTTTTCAACTTGAATTATTTTTAACATTTATTCTTAATATTTAAAAAAAATTAGAAAAAAAATCATATTTTTGAAGAAATTCACAAATTTCAGGCCTCGTGCGGAACACCTAAACAATTTCTGATTAGACTGAAATTTTTTGTGGAATATGTGGGTAGGTAGGGGCAACTTTTTATCAACTTAGTAAATTGAATTTCGAAAAAAAGTTTTTTTCGATACACCCTAGTGGACACCCTGTATATATACATTAGGGTGATTCAAAATTTTTTTTTTTTTGAATTTCTCAGGTCTTACCCCGCAGTTTTTTTATGCTATTCATGAATGTGATGTATGTAAAATTTTAGCTCAATTGAATAATATTTAGAGGTCGCTCAACGCGATCCAATTCTGTTGAAAATTAGCAATTTCGAGAGTTGGAGTATATAACTTCATTACCCGAAATAATATTATTCTTCATATAAAATGGAATAACTTAAAACGTTAGTTTACTCTACTAGGTAATTAGTCAATGAAATAATAGCTCAAAGTGAGTTGTAACGATTACCCCCCCCCCCCCCCCCCCGGCTCCAAAGCTGCATTATCTCTTACCTGAGTTTGGGTAGAAAATGCAGCTGCAAGCTCGGGCTGTGGTTTCTGTTTTCTTTTCGGTTGTTTGGGGTGTATGAGTTTATTTGGCTAAAACACCTAGCATCCACTCTAGACAGGGCCCAGTATAAGTGACAGAGAGCCACTTTGATAGTAGCTGCTGCAGTACAAAGTATGGGTCAAAATGGGGAGGATTTGACAACGTCCATAAAACGGTAAATGCAAACTATTCGCTCTGAATTGGCCGTTAACTTACAAAAGTCGTTTAAATCTAGGACTTCCTTTGATAGTTCACTGGAACGAAATACTTATGTAAAATATATTGGGAAAATGAAGGATGATCGGCGGGTTTCATACCAGTACTAGTAGCAGGACCACAAGCATTGATGATTTACTTCTGGGTTCTAGTAAGTTAGTCAGGCATTGGAATTGTTACGGAAAATGCTGCTATACGATAACCAGTTAGATAAATGGAAACTTACTGAGCTCGTACGTGGTATGTGTTTCAATACGACATGCATTGCCGGTACTAAAGTTGGAGCATGTTTGAACTTGGGGGGGGAAAAAAAAAAACTAGGGAAGCAACTTTTATATTGTGCTTTCCGCCATTATATTTTAGACATTGTGTTTTCTGTGGTATAACAACCGAAATCTATTTACCCTTGGTCTCTCGGTATTTTAACCGATAAACCAAGAAATAGGTAGAATTGGGGTATTTGATTGCGTGCAATGTCAGATGCGATGTTCACGCAATTGCGTGGAACCATCCACTGCCATTGGATCTACAATACTGCTTTTTAAGCGGTTTTAGCAATCATAGTCCAGAATAAAACATTCTAATTTTAAACCTGGAGTGAGGAACGATGAGGTTGAGGAGTTGGTAGCACATTCAGAGCAACGTGCAACTAGTAATGGAAGTTGCGCAAAGTTAACTTCTGATGACCCATGTAAAAGAAGTGTCCAAGGAAGACTAGAGCTTAGTGCGATTTTCTTGAGCAGAGCACCTTCTCACTCTTGGTGTATGTTTTCGTATCCCAGGAGTGATTCCTCGTGTTATATCTGGGTTAAAGATTCTTTATGGCTTCAAGTTTTGGATATTTCCCAACCAGTTCAAACTTGCAGCTGGACAAACAAAAGATATTCGTAACATATGAATCTGATTTCTTTCACATTCTTATCGTTAGTGGCAAAGAATATCTAAGAGCTGGGTTCCCAGCAACCCTTTTTGTGCAAGCACTAAGAAATGATTTGGAATATTTTTAGCGTCCTTATTCATGTAAAGAAGAAACTCAAAATATATCAGCTGTTTGATCCTGAGCATTCGAAAGATAGCTACCAACAAGGCTTTATACTACCAAAGAAACTGAGGATTGTAAACGACAATACGGAGCATGGCATGGCCCTTATTGAAGCATTTGTTAAGACTATCACTAACGACGAAAAACAACGACAGTGTCTTCTTCAAGTGGTACAGGAACATAGAAAAGGTTTCAAAGTTTGCAAAAAAGTAACCTTAAAAAGTATTGCACGAATTGATGAGCGAATTACTATATATTTAATGTATTTAAATTTGTTTTTTATATTTTTTCCGTATTTGATTAGTTTATACTTTTCTGCATTTCATTGGTTTTTCAGATATATAGTTCATTTTGTGATTGCACGCTTTTTTTCTTCGGAGATATAAAAAAGCAATAAAGTAACTTTATTATACATTCGCATTTGTACCACTATCACAAAATTTGAAGTACTTCTAAATGTAAATATAGTTTACTAAAATTTTGGGCGAATAATTCAGTGTATATAAAGGGCCTAAATAAGACGGTAAGACGAATAAAAATACAAAGGCTACTTTTTTCTATAGATATCATTTACGATCACGTTTTTGTCAATATCACGAAATTTCAAGGCGTTTGAGCGACCTCTAAATCTTACTACTATTATAAATGCGAAAGTTTGGATGTTTGGATGTTTGGATGTTTGGATGTTTGTTCCTCTTTCACGCAAAAACTACTGAACGGATTTCAATGAAACTTTTACCATAATGTAGCTTATGCATCAGAATAACATATAGGCTATAATTTATAACGATATTCGAAAAAGTTCGATCAGTATTTATTGCATTATCTCAACTCCCTGTCGATAGGTAGAATTGCGTGTATCATTTCCGCTTATCGCATTAAATGTTCAAGGCTTTTCTCAAGTCAAATCAAAAGGTAATTTTTTTCCAGCTTCGTGGTTAATATAAAGGCTTTTACATACGAGTAGACATTGGAAACAAATGCGCGTCAGTAGGCAAACGAGCTTTTACTATGATTTGTATTTTAAAACATTTTGTAGTCTTAGTTGTAAGTAGAATATTTATCATTAAGACAATGTGTTTTTATTGTGCTTTGAAACTCGCAAATATTATTTTGTAGAATAAATTGTACTCCTTTATTAGTAGATTGTTCACTGCATCAATTATTTTCTCGAGTTTTGTAAATATGTGATTTAGAGTATCGGTAACGTAATCGCTTGAAGAGATTGGCAACTGGATTAGGTTCATTATTTTCCAATTTGATGGAGCTTTAAATACAACTTAACGGTATTTCTTAAATATTTTTGCGTTGATTGGTCACTTTCTCTGGGTACTTACAATAGGGCAGTTTCTTAGTATCCGATTGAACTGGAATTTTGCCAAATTTGCTGCAAGATTTCAATAACTGAGATTCTCCTCGATTTTTTTCAACTGACGCCAGTTTTTGTGCCAAAGACTACGTAATAATACTTTACTTTTTGCACGACATAACCAAAATAAAACAATTATTATCTGACAATTATTATCTGACAATTATTATCTGATCGACTGGCGGCAAAATCTCAATCATTGATATAATACTCCCACATTTGAAAAGTTGGAGTATTATATTGATGATTGAGATTTTGCCGCAGTCGATAAATATCAGATAATAATTGTTTTATTTTATTTTGGTTATGTCGTGTAAAAAGTAAAGTATTATTACGTATTTTTTTTCCTTTTGTTTTCCGATTCCGTATGTATCCATTAAAAACCTTTTTAAAATTATGTCAAAAAGTAAAGTAATCCACATACTAAATTAATAAAACCCTTAAACAAGACTAAAATTACCATTAATTTGCATTTTTGCATAAATAATTGCTAAATGTTCCCTATTAATTTCGAAATCATTTAGGATAAAAAATTTTAACGTCATTTTATGGTCAGCAATAGTATCTCAACATTTGATTTCCATTTCTCTGTGACAAAAATTAGTGACATAATAATACTTAATGTATTTTCATAAAGTAAGGAGGGGAGCATAATTATCCTAGGTATCCCAAAACAGTTACGCAAAAATTTGGCGACATTTTAAAAATCGTCAAAGCGGTGTGTTTTGAGTTCTTTCAGTTCAGGGGAAAAAAAACGAAGGTGAGTATATAAATTGTTTCTCAATATTACTGACCCAGGCAACGCCGGGTATTTTTGCTAGTATTAATATATTTTGCCAAAATTTTGCGCAAATAATCAGTGTATATAGTGGCACAAAATAAGAGGGTAAGACGTACAAAAATACAAAGTTTATTTTTTTCCATACATTTCTGAATCACCCTAATATACATATATATATACGCTTCGAGGCGATCGCAAATTGCAATCGCTACTAGAAGTCGAATTACATCAGAATCGCATCTCGTAGCTATTGTAACGTATCCAAATTTGGGAATTTGCGATTGCATTGGTGAGTTGTGATCGTCCGTGTTCCTGCCTTGGTCAGTGTAAATAACAGCAACAATTAGGCAGGAATCACCAGGGATTCAAGTGAAATACCATTGCAATCGCTTCCAGGCGATCGCAAATTGCAATCGCTACTGGAAGTTGAATTACATTAGAATCGCATTTCGTAGCGACTGTAACGTATCCAAATTTGGGAATTTGCGATTGCATTGGTGAGTTGCGATCGTCCTTGTTTCACTTGAATTCCTGCCTTTGAAAAAAGACTTGAAATAACGTTGTAAATGTTATAAATACAAAAATGCGAAAACGACAAAAGTTGTAAATGTTATAAATGCAAAAATGCAAAACGACAAAATTTGTAGTTTTTGCATTTTTGCATTTATTTACAATGTTGTTATTTGCACTGACTTAGTGCATATAGATACCCGATAGACTTCCTCTTATTTCAATTCAATGTTCTATTTTCGTACAGAAAAAGATTTAAGATGAGAAAAAGATAAAATTCACTTTTTTCGGTTTCCACATTGCAGAAATGTGGTCGCCGTGCAGTAGAGCTGCACTAGAGCCGCTATATAGACAGGCCGACGCATCAAGATTAAGTTTCACCACTTTGGATCCAATTCCTTAACTTTTACTTTCATATTTTCATTGTTGCGAAGTAGGGTTACCAGAAAAAAGTTTTGGCACATTGCTAAGTTTTGCCAAATCCACGTGCCGCTAATAATTGCTACAGTGCCTAGAAGGAGTAGTGTGCCGAACGCCGTAGTTTTCCCCTGCTGATCGTGAGGTCAAAGTTGTGGAAATCCGCTAGAGGGCAGTGCGGTCTGCTGCTCGGTTGGTTTTCTCGGAGTTTAACATTAGTAGGTGCGGGATTTCGCTTTAATTTCGTTCTGTGTTGCTGTTGTTTCACCGCAATTTTCGAAAATTTTACGAAGGAGCATTGTCATGTTTTAATGAAGACTTTGAAATTTTAGATCAAGAGGTAATTTGCTTCATTTAATTTCAGAGCAGGGTCCAAAAGTGAATACGAACCATGCAAAGAAAACTTTTCCCGTTTCAAAGCTCCCGAAGATGAGGGAAAACTTACAAAATGAAACTCTTTTACACATTTACTAAATTTAAATCGTGTTGTCGGCGTCTACACCCCCCCCCCCCCTGCTTCATCACTCTTCCTACAATAAATTGCTAGAATATCAAGATGACCGATAGCTTTTCTATACAGCGAATCAAATGTGCGGACATAGCCATGGATGCTAATGCAGACCCCCCCCCCTTTGCGGTGTTATGTAGCTTACTAAAAATGCTACCAGCGTTTTTTTTTTTTTTTGCATAAAATGGAACATTTTATGTATTGAAAATTAAAAGTTACTGTAGACTGCACCATGTCCCTATCCTCATCGGCATCCATACTTTAAATTTAGCTGCAATAAATAGATGGAAAATATGGATGATGACTTTCATTTACTGCAGCTGCTTATATTAAGGATCGACCGATGGCGATTGTTGGCCGATTGTTCAAAGACGGCCAATGGCCAATGTACCCGTGCATCGGCCACATTAGCATCGGCCGCCGATGCCGATGGCAGTGGCCATCGGCAAAATGGGTAATGGCCGTTGGCAAAAAAGATTATCAGAGATCAGGCCCATCATTTAGGGGGGGTCAATTGCCCCCCCCCCCGGCTTTGAGAAATCAATGTATTTACATATAAGTGGGCGTGGTTTTTAATGTTTTCCGATGAAATTGCATTGCGTTTGGACCCTTTGCCCCCCCCCCCCTGGAAAAACTTGAAATGACGTCCCTGTCAGAGATTTAAAGAATTATTGATTCATTTCATTCTACTTCCTTTCAAAGAAACAAAAGAATTGTAATCATTAAAGCCTTGAATGATGAAAAAATCCAAGGATCTCTCACAAATCCCCCTTATTCGCTCCCCTTTCTCAACAAAGATCGCTCGATTACTCGTTTGGCATTGAGTATCTCTTGGCAAAATTAAATTCCTAGTAAAGTTTCGCATCGAATCGAGCCCAGGTGCCTCCATTTTTTTAGGGGAAGCTGAGCTTTAAAATGCTCTTGGTAATGGCATTCCGCCGATAGTGGTGCCTAATGAACGAATGGATGCCTGTTTTCGAGGAATGCACTAGGTCTGCAATATGGTTAGTTGCCAAAGCAGTTGTTGGAAGCAACAACAACAATGAAAAGAAATATAATTTTATTCATTTATTTATTTTTGTATTTTATTTTATTTTTAAATTAAAAAAAAACATCGGCTTTTAGTGTTTTTCACGGCCGATGGGCTGATCATTTTTTATAATCAACATCGGCCGCTGATGCCGATGAAAAAAACATTGCTCCATCGGCGCCGATGCATCGGCCTGACCGAACCTTAGCTAATATGCATTCCTTTACTGCAGATGGTTAAGCTATGGATGCCTCCAAGCATAGACGGCTCGTACAGGGAGGCGACTGCCCTCTCACTTTCCAGAGTTTAAAGTTAATAATCGACTGCAAAATAAGTATCGATATATTTCACGAATATAAAAAACAAAAATTCCAAGAAATGGACCTTCTTCATATTATTGCGTAGTCATGTTATTGCACGGCAATCGACTGCTGGTCTTGATCGAAAAAGAGCGCTCTCTTTTTTTTTTATCAAGACAAGTATTTGAGCAAACCCCTGGTCTAGTACTCCTAAAGGTATCTATTCACTTGGAGGACTTTGTGACCACGAGCTTTTTCGTTAACGTCCTCCAGTAACTATTAGTGAAGACGGTGGATCTTTGCTTGGTTGGAATCGAACCCGGGACCCACCGGTTAAGAGTCTGATGCTTTAACGTTCGTGCCACTACGGCCCCAGCTTTTCCATACTGCAGATCCTAATAAACAGATGGTTTACCTAAGTGTAAGTGTACCCCCCCCACCCGCAAGAGTGGTAGGCACACCCCCTGAGTCCTCCTAAGTCAGGAAGAGCTCGAATAGTCCACGGTGCATTGCATTGTCACTTGTACAACCTAGGCATAGATCAGAAGGGTAGGCGTGAAGTCTCCAGCTGTGTTTACCTGTGGTAACTGCTAGCGACCGGCCATTGGACTTTCGGCCAACCAAAATAACGAACACTTCAGATATTTCTAACTTTTCCGAGTGTAAAAATTTGTTTTGTTGTGGTGACTATGATTTACCTATTTAAATTATTCAAAAAGTACTGCTAATTCAAATCATTTATGTGGTATGAGCAACTATGTGTTTATGTACTTTGTAAAATAAAAATTTTGTTTAATGCCGAGCAACAGTTTTAATGCCATCAGACTTCTACAGACGAACGAGCTTTCAAGTTATAGCTAAGTTGATGCTTAGATTTAAAAAAAAATCATTTCAATATTTTTTTTCTAAAACCTTTTCCAAGGAAAATATTTCTCTCCTTCCTCACATATGAATCAAAATCAAAGTATTCTTCTTTTTCTTTTTTACTCGTAAAATGAATATTTGATTTGTAAAGTTTTCCATTTTCTAGTGAATTTGAAAATAGTCAGCTAATTTTTAAGCCATGTTATTGACTACAAGAAATTAGAAACAGTATAACCCGTAGTTATCCGAAAATAACTGATTTTAATACATAGTTTCCTTGCTTTCATTATTTTTTTTCCAAAGCAAGATACACAAATTCGTGTTTCGAACATAATAATGTAAAATGCTAGGGCATGCTCTCTAACAAAATGGTTTTACAGTTTGAAAAAATTATATTAATTTAAAAAAATGCTTTAGAAGAGCTACTAATATTATTAAAAAGAATTCATGTAATGTTTGTGTGGCTTAAAAAAATAAATGAACACGCGTGCAACAAATCAAATTCATTCAACAATTCATCCTTTTTGTTTAAATTAGGTAAGTTCGTAAAACGCGGCTTTTAAATCACGAAATTAGCTTGTTTTTCGCTGATTTAACACGAGACTAAATGTAAATCCAGACCGGGGAGATGTGCGCAGCGCCATCTGGCGTTTTCCACCGAACTGGCTTCACTTTTTCTCCCTCGAACGGCACACTACTTCTTCTAGGCACTGTATAATTGCTCACAGTGAAAAATTACCTAAAGGCGATTACTGGCCAGAAAAGACAACCTCTCAAACACACAAGCACGCGCTGGATCCAAAGTGGTGGCGCCGGCTCGTATATATAGGGGCCTTAAGCTGCACTATTTTAGATAGTTTCATTTCCTGGTCACTGGACAAATGCTATAAATTGTTAAACAAGAAATGAGTTGCATGACATTCGGTTAAGGCCTAAAAAAATTGCGGAAGAAAAAGGGGGGGGGGGAGGCTCCTTTTGGCTAATTTACAGAAATATTAGGAGCTTTATGGCAACTGATGTTAAGTTATTTATTTACACATGGCGCCGAAACTGCACGTGTGTGGAGAGAAATCAGATTCGTTTCCATAGCTTTAAACGTTCTGTTATAGTGTGTAAGTTTTAGTACTCATCTCAATTATATTTGTAAAAATTACATTAAACCCATCTCATAAATAAAAGAACAGTTGAAGATGCGATATTGTCAAAATATCGTTTAAAATTTACTATATTTTCTTACTGGTTATTTCATTTAAGTCCAAAAGAAGGTTTTAAATTGTTTTGTTAAATTAGTTTAAACATTTTAATTGTATTTTCAAGTCATTTCTGATTAGTGTTATTTTAATTTTTCTCTTTTGAAAGTGAAATGTGTGAATGCTTGATGTAAATGTGTTTTAAAATTGTGGTTCAAACATTATTCTAACGTTGGAAATATTTCTTCGTTATAGATTGCCCGTAATGAACTACTGATTTTAATTAACGAAAAAACAATTCGAAATATGGAATCATTCTTAGTCGATACCAATCCGAAAGAGCCTAAAAAAATAGGTATGTGTATTTTGTTGCTAGAAATTACTTAATTTTTATTTTCATGTTAGTTTTTTACTTGATTGGAAACAAATAATATAGCATGTTTATGAATAGTAAAAATTATAATTTGCAGTAAAGTAAAATTCTTAGGATCAAACTTGAATTAGGTTTTCATTGGCGCATTCCCAAATTTGCTCACTTCTGCCTGTCGGATGACCCATATCACTTTATCTCTCACTGCAGCAGAAACAAACAAACAATGTAGCCAAGATATTTGACCAATATTCATTGGACAGGAAATACACATCTTTCCTTTAAAAGGTATTACAATTCAGGGCATGAATTAATATATAATCCTAAAATTAGCTAAAAAATATGCAACTTTACTACCAACAGTACTATTTTTATCTAAATTAATTGGAAGAGTGCAGAAGTTTTTAGGTATGATATTCCATTACTGTAATATTCTCTTAACTAACTTACTAAATGTATAAAATAAAAATCAACAACACAAGATTCCACATGCAAAAAATTCAGATGAACAGACTTTTAGCAATTTTTAAAAATATAGAACTTCATGAGAATATACCACATTATATCATTTTCCCTTGATTCTTCTATTTTAAGAATATTTCTAGTGCGAATATATTCTGAGTATTAGTTTCTAAATTTGTGAAATGATCTGTAAAATGTTAAAATCGATATAATGTAAAACCTCTGCACCCAAGATGTGTGTTTTTATTATATAAAGATTTTAGACTTAATTTTAATAAAGTATTTTCGGTCTCATGTGATCTTACATCCTTTTGCTGTGCTAATGTTATGTCAATATAAATGGCTAATGTTTTTTCTACTGGTATCATTGAGTAAATCTATTATTTTTGTGATAGGTGTATGTAACCTTATAAACTTTTTTTTGTTCTTTTATTGGTTCTAAACAATTAATATATTCCAGACAAAGCTGCAGCTAAGCTAATAAAGTTGAGGAAAAAAAGAATAATTGTTCGCAATTTGTCTTTTAAGGTAATAAAATTTACTGTTTCATTTTATTCTACTTCTATATCAATTTTATAATGTATTATCTCTTGTGATAATTGGATATGTTGTAATCTTGTGCCATTAAACAGCTTTGCTTGGTGTAATCCAGGGCTCTCCAACCTACAGCCCGCGGGCCGGATCCGACCCGCAAGAAGATTTTTTCCGGCCCGCAGAAAAAATCTTTTTTTTCAATTTAACTCCCTTTTCTTTAAAAAAAATTTTTTTTTAATTAAATTAATCGAAACAGTGACAATCTCATAGTGAGTACGTCAAATAATAAATAAAAATCTATTCAAATTGTAATCCAAAGCTATTTTTGTTTTACTTCTTTCAACCGTAATACCCATCTCTCTTTGTTGCCCTTTCTGAGAACAAATCTCTTTTCTCCGCTTCACATTCTCCCGTTAGTCCCCTAGCATTGGGCATTACTTTCAAACCCAAGAATATATTGATATATTTTTAGTCTCACGATTCACGAAGTGCATAACGATCGTGGACAGTGTCTTTCATTTTTAGTTTTATTTATCATTACAATGGCTTCTTTTAAAAACCGAAAAGTTGATTTTGAGTGCCATGCTTTTAATGCACAGTGGACAAGCAATTATTTTATGATCGATAACAGTTTTTAAGCATTGTGTCTTATTTGCAAGCGTTGCACTTGCTCTGTCCTCATTTATTGTTAAGTTTCTTATCATCATTAATACGTAAAGTTCATTTAATAAACTTGTAGTACATTGCAAGGATTTAGTTTTTAGTCTTGTTTGGCTTATTTTTTTTTACCTCCTTTTGGAGAGCAAAATACATTTTGTGGGAAAAAATGACTTTTATTTCAGTTTTCTGAACTGCTCTCTAAATTTTACGAGTTTCCGTAATGGTACAAAAAAAAAAACATCTGAACTAAACTATTTTTTGATCGTTGGCCCGCCTCGCTTCCAAAAATTTTCAATCTGGCCCCCGAGTAAAAAAGGTTGGAGACCCCTGGTGTAGTCCATGTAGAGTTTAGCCTGAGTTAGAAAGATATAACTGTGAGGAGAACTAGATTATTTTTGCACAAATATGATTAACCAACTTGATATTTATTACTTATTTATACACGATATTGATTTACACTATTTATTAAATTTTAAAGTCAAGAAGAAGCACTATTAGCAAAGTTATTTTATAATTTTTGAATGCAATATTATGACCTTTGAAAAGCACAGAAAAATGCATACTTTTCAAATAAAAAGAAATGTTAATTTATATCAAAACATGAAGTTAAAATGAAAAAACAATTGAATAGTAAAAACTATATTAAGCTAACCTATTTTAAGATTCATGTGAAAACAATATGCAAATTGAGACAAAACAAGAAAGTAAATGTAAGAAAATATTTTTAGATTTTTTTTTTTATAAATGAAAAATTACGTAGAAAAAGTACAATTGAATGATATGATCGCCAAAATTTTAAGAAAAGCTGCTGTATGTACACATTTTGTAACCATTCCAAAGACCTTAAAAATTGGAACTTTTTCAGAAATTCCCCTCTTTTTTTTAATAATTTTTTTAATTACCGAAAAGGGTCATTCCATGTCAAGTGATCCAATCTGAGAAAATGTTTCCCTCACATTTTTATATTTTCTTCAAATTTGGCTCATCAATTGTACCCCTTGAAGTAATCAAAAGTCCCAATTTTTAGATTTTTATCTCTTTAATTTTTTTAATTTATGAGACTTTGAACTTTGGAAAAACGCTCGTTTTTTCATGGATGAGGGGACATAAAAGGGACCATAACTCAGCATCAAATATAGATAGAATGATTTGGTAAAATGCATTTTAAAGTACGTTAGTTGCTGCTTAATCTGATATGCAACATGACTAATTTTATGAAAATTTTATTTTTAAAAAATGAAATTCCAAATTTAAATTTTTCAAAAAACATATAATGAATTTTTTTCGAAAAATTCTCAAAAATTCTTGTGTATGTTGTTACCTTTGTTGGTACAAATTTTTAGGTTGGGATCTCAATGGGATCATATTTTTTTGAATTTTTTAATAAATTTGTATAGGAAAAAAATGATATTTTCTAGAATCTATGTATTTAAATACTAAGTTCTCTTGCTTGTGATGGTCTGAAAAGTAGTAAGTAAACATGAATATCAGGGCTCCCGCCGGGTGCTCATAAAGCTGGGTCCCGAGGACCCACCATTTTTGAAGAAGTGGGTCCATTTTGAAAATTGTGGGTCCCGCACTCTGCAAAAAAAAAAAAAAAAAACAAAAAGAAAGGAAAGAAAAAGGAAAAACTTAGCAATTAAATGAATGTGAAGTAATAATTTTTAATCGATAGTCAAAATTATTGTAAAATGTAAAGATTTATTCTTAAAATATTTATTATAGTACGCTAATTACTTTTTGACAATGGGTGAATTAAGACAAGAGGCGCAAACGTAGTGCGGTGCAAATGACGATGGCGACTGCCTTCGTTTTCTGTAATGTTATTTATTTTACATAACCTGAATATGTAGTGTTGTTTATTTTACGAAGCCTTTATCGCAAAAAAGGAGATTCAGGCTACATAAAATAAACAACATAACAAATTCAGACTATAAAATAAATAACTTTATGGACAATAAAGTCGTCATAGGTCGCGTTGGGGAAAAAACATTGCTAATCCGCACCACCTTAATTTTACCCTTTTTAGCCTACTTTCCCGTTAAAAATAAAAGAAAGACGAAAAAAGTATTAAAAGTAGCTTAATGCATCGAAAAAATATCGCCAAGTCCAAAAAATATCGCCAAGTTAAAAAAATATCGCCAAGTCCAAAAATATCGCCAAGTTAAAAAAATAAAGAGGTAAAATGAATATCGAAAAATTAAAAATTTGAAAGTAGGGTATTGAGATGGGGAATTTGTGTGTCTGTCGGTCTGTCGGTCGGTCTGTCTGTCTGTCCCCCCCTAATAACTTTTGAATGAACATTCCGATTTGGACAAACTTTTTTTTGTTGGAAAGATCTCGGCGAGTACAGCTCATTCCCATATTTGATTTTTTGATTTGAACAATTTTTGGTTCAACTTTGAGCCGTTCAAATAACCGGTCCCGCGATACTAACTTTTTAATGAACAGTCCGATTTGAACAAACTTTTTTTTGTTGGAAAGAACTTTTCAAGGATACTTCATTCCCGTATTTACATTTCCGATTTGAACAATTTTTCATTCAACATTGAACCGCTCAAGCAAGCTGTCACCCCTAATAACTTTTGAGTAAACAGTCCGAAAAAAATGACTGACTGTGCAGACGATTTTTTGTTTATTTATTCATTTGTTTTATTGAATTTATTATTATTATTATTATTTTTGGCAGACGATTTTTTTTTGTAACAAAAATGTTTCATTCACTAGGGCATTTTATTCTTAATTTATATTTAACAACTGGCAACGGATTAAAAGTGAAATTCGAGACATTTTATCAACGGACGAGTTTTTTTTTCTTTTTTTTCTTTTTTTTTTCTTTCTTTGATAAAATGTGTTTTGATGTACTTTGTACTTTTAATTTTTTTTTGAAAACAATTGAGGAATTTTTCTACGGAAGAACTGTAACAGTTACATTCTTTAAAAGGTGCGACAAAACTTTATTTATTCATTTATTTACTTTTTATGTGTCTATTTCATCTGATGAGAGAGGTATATTTTGCTTTTAAAGGTATGTTTGACATAATTTTTAGTCTTAGATAATCAAGGGAATAATGATCAGATGCTAGAATGCCGATGTCGATGTACGGGAAAGTAGGCTCGTTTAGTTCTTGACAGAACTTCTTGTTTAACTGATAAATCCGTCCCGCAGGACGAATTTTAGCACGTCCCGCAGGACGCGTTAAGTTTCAACATCGGGTCCATTTCCTGAAATCCGCGTATTTTACGCGTTATAGCGCGTCAACGAGACCCCTGAATATGTTTGAGGTGAGCTGGCATGAGCTTGTAGAATGGTCAGGTTCCTCCCCCCCCCTCCCTCCCCTGCACAACCACTCTTTTTTATTTCAAAACTGTTCAAAATGTTTAAAAAAAAAAAACTCTGATACAAAATGAATAGTAAACTTATTTAAAGTGGGTAAATGGGTTTCCTTATAACTAGACGAAGTATCTCCCTCCCTCACCCAAATATACCATTAGCACTATTAGATTAAACAAACACTGCTTTTTTGAGCATAACCAGACCCAGCTAATATAGACGAACGCGCGAACACTGTTCGCAGAAATTATTTAAAGTTTGCAGAAAATTTCAACATTTTGTTTAAAAAGTTATTTATTTAGAAAGTTCTTTCTGAAATATGTCTTGATTTTGTTCATTATGGTGCAATAGCTTGTTGCATATGAAACTGACACATTCATTAATCATGACATATTGACAATCAACCTCATGGTAGTGTACCTCCACTTCATATAACTTGATATTTTTGTTGTTTGTAGCATAGTAGGATTCAGTAGCCCCCCCCCCCCCTTTTTTTTTTGCAGAAAATTTTTAAGAAATAAGTTGAGTTCGCAGACAGTTTTACGTTTTATTTAGGTCTGAGCATAACCTCCCATGTTGTTTAACTTCTTTACAGATTGCTCCCTCCCTTTTTAACCTACCTTCCATCTCCAGATTTTTATTTCTTTAAAATCCCCCCTCCCCCCCATTTCAAAGCCTTAGCCTCTACTGATGTCTGGTAGTATTTCAGTTTATGAACTTGTCCAATAAGAGACAAGAAAGTCAGTTATGGGGACTGACATATGAGCTGGTACTTTGATTTCTTTTCAGTTTTGTGTGAAAATAATGTGAAAACATTATGAGAACAAAGGAAAACAGTGCTATTTTGCTGTTTGCTATGATCTTGGTGCGAACCATTTCTTTTTTTCCTCCATAATTGGATTGATTGGGGCTGTGGTAGGGGACGAAATGAATCATAAGTTTAAATTCAGATATTGAATGGAAGTACACTTTGTGAAGGTCAGATTGAAAAGGAAACACTTTGTCTGAAAAACAATAAAAACCTAGGTTGAAAATAATCCTCAAATCAATCTCCAGGTGAGACGTCATATTGGCGTAGTGTTAATTGTATATTTGGGTGGGGGAAGGGTTGTACTTCGTCTTGTTTCAGGAAGACCATTTACCAACTTTAAATAAGTTTACTATTCATTTGAAATCAAAGAGTTTTATTTTCAACTTATTTGAGCAATTTGGGGAAAAAAATGGTTGAGCTGAGAGGGGGGCCAATATACAAGTTCATGGGAGCTCACTTACCTAGGGTAAAAATAATAGTCTATTCAATTTCCAGGTTAGAAGTCATATTAGAATAGTGTTAATGGTATATTTAGGTGGTGGAGGGGATACTTCGTCTAGTCATAAGGAATAATAAATAAATAGATTCTAGAAAATATCATTTTTTTTCCTATACAATTTTATTAAAAAAATCAAAAAAATATGATCGCATTGAGATCCCAACCTAAAAATTTGTACAAACAAAGGTAAAATACACAAGAATTTTTTGAAAAAAATTCATTATATGTTTTTTGAGAAATTTGAAATTTAAATTTCATTTTTTGAAAAATAAAATTTTCATAAAATTAGTCATGTTGCATGTCAGATTAAGCGGCAACTGACGTTCTTTAAAATGCTTTTTACCAAATCGTTCTATCTATATTTGGTGCTGAGTTATAGTCCCTTTTATGTTCCTTCATCCATGAAAAAACGAGGGGTTTTCCAAAGTTCAAAGTTTCATAAATAAATAAATAAAAGAGATAAAAATCTAAAAATTGGGACTTTTGATTACCCCAAAGAGTACAATTGAGGAGCCAAATTTGAAAGAAATACAAAAATGTAAGGTAAAAAACGTTGGATCACTTGACGTGGAATGACTCATAAGCTTTTTTTTTTTCAATAATCTTGCAAAAAATCAATATTCAGGAATTTCAATCAATCTGATTTTCCTCGGGGCGTTACTTTTTCTAACTCAAAGCCATTAAAGTCGGAATGTCAAATTTTACTCTTTTTTTTTTTTTTAGAAACTAGCAGTTGAATTTTTTCTACTGTGATCATAAATTTTGACCGATTACCTCACAATCTGAACAAATGGCTTATGTTTTTGTTTGATTTCGCTGCTCTTAACTAACTCTTTGTAAACAACCAAAGCATAAAATTGAAACATTTTCTTCTTCGAAATATAAAGAGTGGAAATCATGTTCCTATAAGAATAAGTATGAAAATCACATAAGTTTGTAATGTACTATATGGTATTTGTGTATGTCTGTTGCTATTTTCGGTATTTTGAAATTTATTTTTTTCTCTCTCTTAGGTATCGGAAGAAGATTTAAAGGAGATATTTTCAAAGTATGGAAATGTTCTAGACGTTAAAATACCATTAAAAGCAGGTAAAATACATGTCCCACTTAAAAGCAATACTGTTATTATTGCCAATGTGCTTATTGCTTTTGAACATTTCTCTTATTTTATAATAAACAAAAAAAAGTCTCCTATATATTGGCACCTTATCTATATGAATAGTAATATGTTAGAATTTTTTGAGAAATATTTGCGCTAATTTTGTTTGGATTTGCTTACTAGTAAAATTTGTGTGCAAAAGAGCTGCAATCATCCAAACTCAAACAATCAAATTCCTCTCAGAATTTTAGAAAGAAGAAAAAAAAATCAGATGGAAACACAATGTAATTTGCTAAAAAAGGTTTGTGATTGTGCTCTATTGCTAATCATCGTCTCATACTGCAGCTCTATTATTAACTTTTAATGCACACCACTTGTAAAGTACGCTTGGCATATAAAAGTTGGGTTTTCATTTACTTAATTAAAAGCTGATTTTCTTAAAAATAACTGTAACATTTATGCCGAAATGTTTACTAGAAAGTGGCTACTCAATAGAACCTTAAGCATATTTTATTAACAAGCGGTAAGACACATAACAAAGACGAATTTGATAATTCAACTTTTGAATGACACTGTTGCCAAACACTAAGTAACAAACTATTAAGGGGTTACAGTTACAGTTATTATGACATCTCCCTTTTATTACAAAAACAAGAAAAATGAAAAACTTACTTAAACTTAAATTTTGAAATTTTAACATTAAATTACTTTTTAATTATTTACAAGTCAAGCTTAATAGGTTTTTTAATTAATCTTCCGGAGCGGGTAGTATGAGCAAAGTTCTGAACACTAGGCATATCCTTAGTGCTAGTAATGATACGGGTGACAGGAGAAATCGGAGAAGAGGCTGATTATTTAACCGATGTTTGAGAGTCATCCTGTACAGCAGCTGACTTATCCTCTTCTCTGTCAGGCATTCCTTCCATCTTATCATCACTACTTTTAGAAGTTTGCTCGGTGAATTACTTGTAAGTAGATTCTCATCCTTTCCCATTTTGTGTCGAAGGAACCACGAATTTCTTCTATATGTTGCTTTCTCGGGTGTTCTTATGCTGAAAGATCTTGGTCCCGAAGCAGGGGCAATCACTTCGGCCCTTCTCCAATCTCTGTATCCTTTCCGAAACCGCACTTCCTCGCCAATAGCCCCGTTCACATGAGACTTTTTTACCTCGCATTTCCCCACTCCTCTCTCGAAAAAAACCAGTTGGAAAATTCCACGTTCACAAGTACAAAGTGGTTGTACCACAGAAAGTGGATTTTTACCCAACATCCTTTGCGCATTGTTTACAATCTGCGCGTACGTGTTTTTTTAGAGTGATAGCTCACGATTTAATACTGCAAAAGTATTTCTTTTCGTGAGCCGCAATTTTCGCAAAAATAAAAATGAAGGTGATTTCTCAAATTTTATCCGAACAGAAATAATAAAAAATAAAATAAAATAATTTAAAATAAATAAATAAAGGAAACGAAATGAATAAATAGATAAATAATAATGACCAAAGTACTTTCCGAGGTTATGTTTTCGCCATTACGACATGCTCGCCAAATTCGCGAAAATGAAAGCCTCGTGCAAATAAATGCTTTTAGTCTTTATTAAAAGTTAAAAGGATGTAATTAGCAGGGACCTGTTTACCTCACATGCCGATTAGGACTGGGGCCCAATCTTCCTAAAGAACCCCGAATATTTTACAAAATTATGCAAAGAATCAATATATTTAAAATAATAATAATAATAATGAATTATTTTTTAATAGTAGGAAACCTCTTTCGAAACTTTATTGGTATTTGTCTTATTTGGTTGGTTTATACGAGAAAAATGGTCTATGGTGGAAAGGATTTTTGAGTTCTTGTTCTTAGAGTTTTTCTGGTATTTGGGGAAGGGGGGGGGTGCACTCACCTAACTAAAATCTCTACCTTTTAAAATCTGCAGTAGTGAACGCAGCCATTGGTCATCTCAAAAAATATTCTAATAATTTATTATAATAATTACAGCAAAAGTAGTGGTGCCCATAGCTATGGAGAATTAGGAGGTATATACTACACCATTGAAATTTTTAGGAAGGATATTTAAAATGATTTTGTTGCATTATTGGTGGATCATGTATTTGGGGGTTTTCCATAAAATTTCCTAGGAGCTTGTGCATCGCTGCACTCTTTGGCAGATTAGCACCCCTAATCTGCAATAGAGAACACTCGGCCAACTTGAAAATCAGAAGTAGAGGACTGCCGTTAACTCTTTTGTTAGTTAAATGTTCCAGTAATTAATTCTAAAAATAATAGCTAATACAGGAAGGCATTGGAGGGGGGGGGGGCATGGTGCAGGCAAAATCACTGAAATTTTAGAAAAGGTCTTACTCTCATTACTGCGCTTTTATTCCGGGTGGGGAGAGGGGTTGGCAAAAGTCCTGGGGGCGGGGGTGCCACTACTTTTAGAGGAATGGGCATCCCTTGCTAAAGCTTCTTTTTTCTAAGATCTGCAATAGAGAACATCCATCAATCAACCACTTAGGCAGATATTCCAGTAACTTGTTTCAATAATAGTAAGCAATGATGCTAACGGGGGGGGGGGGGGGGGAACCATCGGCTAAATTGCAGATGGAGAGGGGCACCATTGCTCTTGGTGACTAGGCACCCTCCCTAAATTTTCCACATTCTATGATGCGCCATCGGCTTTATCAATCAATAAATAAATATTCCAGCATTATATTCTACTAATTTAGCTAATTATAAAAGGATAAGTAGGATATGAAATAATTAAATACAACAGCGTCAAGTAAAAGCAACCAAAAACAGTAAACCTGATGTCCAGTACGTCGAAAGTAAACAAACTCTTTGGGACTCCGTTTTGATTCCAGTCGAGGGCAGGAGGAGAAAAGTTCCACACTCACTCCGCAAAAACCCGGAGTGCAGAGCAAAACAGGTTTTTTCCGAGATAGAGATGCGCCATGTGAACGGAGCTAATGTTATTGGGCTTTTTTGGCTTGGATCCTCTATCCCTGTATGCTTTGTAACTCATTCTTAATGCTCTTAAGTTTTCTGGAACATTTTTTAGCCTACTTTCCCGTTAAAAATAAAAGAGACGAAAAAAGCATTAAAATTGGCTTAATGCATCTAAAAAATGTCGCCAAGTCCAAAAAATATCGCCAAATTCAAAAAATATCGCCAAGTAAAAAAAAGTCAAAAAGAAACAAAAAAATGAAATAAATATCGAAAAATTAAAAATTTGAAAGTAGGGTATTGAGATGGGGAATTTGTGCGTCGGTCGGTCTGTCGGTCGGTCTGTCTGTCCCCCCCTAATAACTTTTGAATGAACATTCCGATTTGGACAAACTTTTTTTTGTTGGAAAGATCTCGGCGAGTACAGCTCATTCCCATATTTGATTTTTCGATTTGAACAATTTTTGGTTCAACTTTGAGCCGTTCAAACAACCGGTCCCGCGATACTAACTTTTGAATGAACAGTCCGATTTGAACAAACTTTTTTTTGTTCGAAAGGTCTTTTCAAGGATACTTCATTCCCGTATCTACATTTTCGATTTGAACAATTTTTCGTTCAACATTGAACCGTTCAAGCAACCTTTCCCCACCTAATAACTTTTAAGTGAACCGTCCGAATTGAATAAAGTTTTTTTTGTTCGAAAGATCTTATCAAGAATACTTTATTCCCGTTTTTTAAATTTCCGATTTGAACAATTTTTCGTTCAACATTGAACCGTTCAAACAAGCTCTCACCCCTAATAACTTTTGAGTGAACCGTCCGATTTAAACAAACTTTTTTTTGTTCGAAAGATCTCGGCAAGGATACTTCATCCCCGTTTTTAAATTTCCGATTTGAACAATTTTTCGTTCAACATTGAACCGTTCAAACAAGCTCTCACACCTAATAACTTTTGAATGAACAGTCCGATTTAAACAAACTTTTTTTTGTTCAAAAGATCTCAGCAAGGATGCTTCATTACCGTATTTAAATTTTCAGTTTGAACATTTTTTTTGTTCAACATTGAACTGTTCAAACAACCTTTCCCCACCTAATAACTTTTAAGTGAACCGTCCGAATTGAATAAACTTTTTTTTGTTCGAAAGATCTCGGAGAGGCTCATTCCTATATTTCACTTTTCAATTTGAACCATTTTTCGTTCAATGATGAACCGTTCAGAAAACATTTTAACATGAGCGCCTACGGAGAAATTTAAATTGAATGTTGATTCTGAACTTCAAGGCGGATTTCCTTCAAACTAACTTTGTAAGAAAATGGTTTTGATAAATAATGTATTGTAAAGTACTTTTTTGAATAATCTTCTGTGAGGACTCTGATTCCGACTCCGACTCCGCAAACGTGGCGGAAATGCAGTTTCAGAAAAAATGACTGACTGGGCAGACGATTTTTTGTATATTTATTTATTTGTTTTGTTTAATTTATTATTATTTTTTTTTACCAGACGATTTTTTTTGTTAACAAAAATTTTTCATTCACGAGAGCATTTTATTCTTTATTTATATTTAACAACTGGCAACGGTTTAAAAGTGAAAATCGAGACATTTTATCGACGGACGAGTTTTTTTTCCTTTCTTTGATAAAATGTGTTTTGAAGTTCTTTGTACTTTTATTTTATTTATTTTTTTTTCTTTTGAAAACGATTGTGGAATTTTTCTACGGAAGAACTATAGCAGTTACATTCTTTTAAAGGTGCGACAAAACTTTATTGACTCGTTTTTTTACTTTTTACGTGTCTATTTTATCTGATGAGAGGGGTATATTTTGCTTTCAGAAATCAGCTTTAAGTGCAAAAAGATATGTTTGACATAATTTTTAGTTTTAGATAATCAAGAGAATATTGATCAGATGTTACAATGCCTATGTCGATGTACGGGAAAGTAGGCTCGTTTAGTTCTTGACAGAACTTCTTGTTTATTATTTATGGTATTAACAGGTTCTTGCTTATTGGGAGAGTTCTTTTTGTTCGTCATCCCATTAGCCTTTGCGCTGGAGATCCTAGATTTCTTCAGGGTGTGTTTCTGTTATTAAGTAACGCCAAATATATGTCTGAGCCATCAGCGGTACACTTTGTAATAAGATTCTTGGCTTCTTGAACATATCTTTCTGCAAGACCATTAGACCTCTTGTGCTGTGGACCAGATACCTGAATTTCAAAATTCCACTCTTCCGCAAATTGATAAAGTTCCTTTGATATTAACTGAAAGCCGGCATCTGAGCACAAAATTTCAGGAACTCCATGACTGAAAAACCAATATTTCATTGCTTTGATTACTGCAGAGGAGGATATGTTGCCCAGAACACAAAAATCAAAATAGCCGGAATAGCTATCTGCTATTATTAAATAATTTTTTTTATTGATGTGAAATAAATCTGTTCCTACAATTTGCCATGGTCTCTTGGGTATTTCGTTCAAAATAATTGGTTCTTCCAGATTATTTCTTTGCTGCCGCTGGCACACTTCACATTGCATGACATATTCAGCGACATCTTGGTTCATGCCATACCAATAGACATTTTCTCTTGCTCTATTAAGTGAGCGTTCAATTCCCAAATGGATTGAATTCAATCACATCTTCTTAGCGTGGAGGGGGGGGGGTTAAGTCAGCGCCACCTAGATAGGGGATAAAGCTATCGCGCTTGGCTGTGACGTCACTCGCTCTAGGCAGACGGCTCCAAGATGCGAAAACATTTAAATGCAGAAAATACAAGAATTCCCTTAATTTCTCTTTAGGCTTGTCAAAAAAAAACCTTAGTTTCTGAAAATGACGTTGAGCGATGAAGAAAAAAAAAAATATAATCTTAAACACTTTAAAATTTTATGCACAGGGAGTGGATGAACTAAGACAAAAAAAAAAAAAAAAAAAAAAAAAAATCCAAATGCACACAAGCTATAACAAAATCATTAATTTAAAAAAATGTCTCGAGTTTTTTTTTTATTTAATTTCATTTAAAGAAATATTTACTATGTAAGTATATTCTATGTTCAGCAGAAATTGTTATTTTCAATTTTCAAGAGATTCAAGTATCAATAGGAATTTAACCACAACAAATTATTTTTTAATAGACTAATTTAATGTAAACAATGAGGAGAGAACTTA